>JAHRHZ010000040.1:33549586-33571206 GCA_024137785.1 Ginglymostoma cirratum | reverse complement strand
TTTCCTGCTCCTATGATGCTGCTTGACCTGCTGTGTTCATCCAGCCCCAAGCTTGTTATCATGGATATACTGGGCTTATTTTCCTTGGAATAGAAGGTACTGAGAGGGACATGATTGAGATTTACAAAATTGAGGGGCATAGACAGTGTAGATCATGAAAAAGCTTTACCCCCATGGTGGTGAACCAGATTTAAATGAAGGAACAGGAAGTTTAGAGGAAATGTGAGAAGAATGTTTTTTCACTTGGGCGGGTTGTGGAAATCTGAAACATAATGCCTATAGGGTGATAGAGACAGAAACCCTCCCAACATTTAAGTAGTATTTGGATGTATACTTGCAATGCCAAGGCATTCAAGGCTGAGCCATGTGCTGGAAAATGGAATTAGAATAGTTAGAGATAGTAGGAACTGCCGATGCTGGAGAATCTGAGATAACAAGGTGTGGAGCTGGATGAACACAGCAGGCCAAGCAGCATCAGAGGAGCAGGAAAGCTGACGTTTTGGTTTCTGAAAAAGGGTGCAGACCCGAAACGTCAGCTTTCCTGCTCCTCTGATGTTGCATGGCCTGCTGTGTTCATCCAGCTCTACACCTTGTTATCCTTACGAAATGCTGATATTGGAGGTGTTAGGAAGGGAAGGTTCAACCCCTCTGACAACTAAAATTGAAACACAAGTCCCCAGTCTGTAACAGCGGGAATACAGGTCCCCTTCTAATAACTAAATCCAAAACACCCAGAGAAGCTGGCCTCACCTCGCCTAAATCTGTTAAACTGTTATGGAGAAGGGGAGGTTAAATGAAAGAAAATCCCTGCTATTCACTTTATAAGTAACAAGTAACAATTTATTTATTTAACCCCAACAGTGCACAAGTTAACAGAATTACTAACAAATCGAACAACTCCCCCTTAACAACTAAGTATTCCCTAAATGAATTAAGTTCGATTGGTATGCTGTTCCAATAATCACAAGTTCCACTTATGTAAGCCTGAGTAATAAGAAAGTAAACTGAAACTTTGTTGGTCAAAGTCTACATGCCTTTCTTCTGCTGTTCTGAAGTCATTAAATGCCTTTCTTCTGCTGATCTGGCTGTCAGGGATGTTTTCTCTGTGAAGACTTTTAGCTAGAAGTGCCTTGGGACCAACAGAAAAAGAGTTCAGTGACACATCCTGCCCAAAATTAATTGAGGTGGGGTTACAAAGGAATAAAAGCCAAGTCCTTTGCTGAGCACAGATTGCACAGCATCAGAGAGGGAAAGGTCAGAATGCAGGGCAAAAAATGGGATTAGCTGAAAGGATGGAGTTGGATGGAAGAGGAGGGGCAGAAGGTTCCGGAGGGGCATCAGTGCCCTTGAGTGTTTGGATTTTTTGTTCCTTGACACCTGAAAAGAAGAAGAAAAAAGTTGTTAAAGCATCAAATGAGACAACAGATAAAATGGAACTGGAGACCAGGACAGCTTATGGATAGCAACAGGTGGTGCTTACAGAGAGAGAGAGAGAGAGAGACCTTTGAGTGTGCATATACCTGGCATTGAGTGTGGACCTCAAGATTCAGTGGGAGCAGCTGTCTGAGGATTGTTGTGTATCTCAGAGATCTGTGATCCTGGGTAGGTTGAAAACATGAGGGATGGAATTTTATTTGGAATCCGTGAGTAAGGCAGAGCTGGAGACAGTCACTGAGGAAGATGTGGCTGTGAAGGCAAGTTTTGGCAAACACTGTCAAACAGTAAGAGGCTGATGGAAAGCAATGAAGGTGAGCAAGCCAAAAGACTAAAACAGAAATCCTGTTGAAGCTTCTTCAAGATGGACATACCAGTGAATTAAATACTGCAAATAAAAGCACAATACTGCAGATGCTGGAAATCTGAAACAAACACAGAAAATGCTTGAGGAACCCAGCTCGACATCTATGCAGAGAGAAAGAGTTAACATTTCAAGTTCAGTATAACTCTTCTCTAGAACTGAAAATGGTTGGAAATTTTTGTATTTTATATCCTTTTTTTATGGAGTAGAAGGAGCCAGAAGAACAGGCCCAGTACAAAAGACAGAGGTAAGTAATTGTGGTGCAAAAGAAATAGAGATGTAAAATGTGTGTAAATTCAAGTATGATAGGGAGAAAATGGATCCTGCCTACTGACAGTGAAGTAAAGAAGATGAAAACAAGACAAGACTGGGGTTGTTGGGGTGAGGGAACAGTTTGGGGAAGGTAGAATGCAAAAGAAAATGCAGAACAGACCACCATGCAGCCAGGCTGTGAAGTTGTGGAACTTAAGAGTCCTCAAAGTTGTAAAGTGCTTAAATGGAAAGAAAGGTGTTGTTCCATGAGCTTGTGTTGTGCTTTATTAGGACATTACGGCAAGTTCAGGGCCGAAATGTAGGAATGAGAGTGAGCAGGCTTATTAAAATGGCATTATATTTAATAATGTGCATAAAGGTGTTACAAGACTGAATTAGAGTTGCAGAATTGAGTAAAACACAACTGGCTACAGGAAAATTCGGGACTGGTTTTAGGAACCCCTTTAGTTATAAACATCAACAGCTTGCATAGCTTGGGAATTTGCCTCCAGAACGGGGAATATCATGAGAATAAAGGTATGGGGAAAACAACCGTGCATCCCCTGGACTTAATGGGATACATCCTAGAAGTAACTACAGAGATGGAATATTACTCCCAGTATATCTACTAACAATCCTTAGTCCCAAAGGATTGGAAAACTGCTAATGTGACACATTTTATTTAAAAGGGAAGGGAGTCGAAAACAAATCAGTTAGCCTAATGTCTGTTATTGGAAATTTGAGTCTGTTATGAAGGATATTATAGTAGAGCAGGGTTAGCATATCTTCATGAAGAGGAAATCATGGTGGACAAATTCTTTGGGATAGATAAATGGGAAACACTAATGTAATGTGTTTGGATTTTCAAAAGGTGTTTGATAAGGTAGCCACGCTTTCGTCTACTTAATAATATAAGAGCCCATGATATTAGAGGTAATATATTGGCATGGGTAAACGATTGGCTAATTAATAGAAAACAAAGTTGGAATAAGTGGGGCATTTTTAGAATGGCAACTTGTAACTAGTAGAGTGCCACAGGGATCACTGCTAGGGCCATGATATTTGCTCTATATCTATCTGTTAATGACTTTGATGAGGAAAGTGAATGTAGTACAACCAAGTTGTGGATGACACAAAAATAATGGTAAATGCTGAGGATAACAAAAAGATTCTGCAGAGGGATGTATAACAGTTTACGTAAACAGGCAAAAACATGGCAGACGGAATATAATGTGGGAAAATGTAAGGTTATGCAGTTTAGCAGGAAAATTTGAGGACCTGAAGATTGTTTAAATGGAGAAAGACTGTAGAATGCTATAGCAGTGTGATCCTTGCGCATAAATTGCAAAAAGCTGGCATCCAAGTTAGCTGGTAATGTGGAAGGCAAATGGAATGTTGGCCTTCATTTCAAAAGGAATAGTGTGTGAAAATAGAAACGTCTTGTTTAGACTGCACAAGACTCCAGTTAAATCACAGCTGTGATCAGTTTTGGTCCCCTTATCTAAGAAAAGATGTAATGGCGTTGGAGGCAGTCCAGAGAAAGTTCACTAGGCTGACTTCCAGGTTTGGAGGTACTGTGTTATGAACAGAATTTGAGTAGATTGTTCCTGTATTCACTGTCTTTTTAGAAGAATGAGAAGCAAAAAAAAACCTTAGAAACAGCATGCAATGCTCTTAAGAGGACTTGACAGGGCATATGTGGAAGGGTTTCCCACTGTGGCAGAGTCTAGGTCCAGTAGGTATAACCTCAGAAAATGGCGTCTTTTCTCTGAGGGTAGTGAATCTGTCGAATCCTTTATCGCAGTGGGCCGTAGAGGATGGGTTGTTAGATTTTTAATCAGTATGGCAGTTATGGGGGCAGGGTAGGCAGGCAAGTCATTGAGGATTGCCGGATCAGCCGTGATCACATTGAGTGGCAGACCACGCTCGATGGGCTGGTTGGCCTACTTCTGTGCCTGTGTTTACAGCTTATGGAGTAGAAGTAAAAACTGTAGAATTATTCAAGTGGCAATTGATCACTTTCCTATGGGACATCATATTTATATAAATTTTAATCAGAGAGCCAAAAAGCCCTCTTCCAGCCTGAATTCTGGCTCAACGCTGATGTGTAATTCTGAATTGATTTCTAACATTCAACAATAATCCTCCTGTTTCCAGCAGATTCAACAAAAATATCTTAAGCTTAGCTAGCACCCGTAACATAGGAAAATATTACAAGACAATTCTCATGAGTGTAACAACAGATGAACTGACGAAGTCAAAGGAAGAGATTACACCTAGTCCTCAGAAGCTTACTTGGATGTATGCTGAAAGGAGGTGAGAGAAATAGAAAGGTTTGGGGAGAAAATTTCAGCGCTTAGGACATAGACGTCTGAAGGCATGGTCACAAAAAGTAAGGCAAAGATGTCAGAGGCCAGAGTCGGAGAAATGTGAAGTTCTCAGAAGGTTGAGGGATTGATGAAAGTTGCAGAGAAAGGGCAGGATGACGGGAATGTGGGGATGTAAATTCTGAAGTTGAGACACTGGTGGACTTGATCTTCCTGCTGCAACAACTGTTATTTGTTTCAGCTTGTGCAGAGTACTACTGAAATACATCCTTGTACTGCAGTGGAAATGCTACATGCTTCCGCAGTTAGTTAATCTTGTAATTCCATCCCCAAAACCTGAAATAACTACCCACACAGCTACACTGGTTATTATCAATGTTAAACTGTTGACAGTGTTGTCACAAAAGCCTTCATGTTCTCTTTTCCTCCTTTTGATCTTTTATTTTTGCCCGTTCTACCGGTTTAGTTTAGAATATTCCTGAAATTGGAACTGTTTATCTAAACTGACACTTTAATTGAGTACTGAGACTGTTTTACATTGCTAGAGGTATCATCTTTCAGATGAGGTATTAAGTTTGTCAGTTCATGTTGGTAAAGAAAATCCCATAATATTATAGGCAGTCTCCAGGTTGAGAATGGGTTTCTTTCTGGAATCTGTTTGCAAGTTTATTTGTACACTATTTGTAACACAATGCAGGACAAAGTAAGATAGCCATTCATAAGTCTGTATGTTGAATCTTTAAGATTATACCACTGTATGGGATCCCATTCATAAGTTGACATTTGTAAATTGAAAAACCGCTGTACTTGTAAAGGAGAGTTTACCTGCCTTTCTGGCCAATATTCATCTCTCCAGCAATACCACTTAATTTGACCATTTGTTCAATTTTCTGTTTGTGGGCCCTTGCTGCAGTGACAGCACTTGATAAAAAATTTGTTGGTTCGTAGTGTCCTGAGGATATAACAGATGCTACGTGAATGCAAGCTGCTTCTTTCTTGTTGATGAGTAATTGCTGGTTGAGAGAGTTCACAACGAAGAGGAACTATTGGAGCATTTTTGCTGTGTGTTTTTGGAAACTCGGCTGCAGATACAACAGAATACTGGAGGCTGGGCTGAAATGTCATTGCAATGGTATTGCACATTTGACAAAATAAAATCACATGCAGCAAATCTGCAACAAAGCTGTTCTGAAATTCCCTACTATTCTTAGTGATTTGGAAATGTGATTTTTCTGAAACATAAGCAAAAGCTAAATATGCTTTGCATTATTTTTCAATCAGATGGGTGACATCATCAGATTTTTTTTAACCGTTTCTTGGAAGCAAAATCTGAAACCCATTTTTCAGGGAATACAGCAGGATAGCGCCTTAAAGTGGTCTTATTCTTGTGGGAACTATGTACCTCCTGTTATCTGTTTTCAATTGAGAGAAAACATTTCTAAGTCAAAATCCCACACTGAGTCTTTCCAAGTAGTGCCGTTGTTTCTTTGCTTATTCTGAGGCTAGGATGTGGAGAGATGATATTTTTCCATTTAATCTTGTTCCCAGCATTCCGTACTGTTTCACTTCTCATCACTGCTGTGCCAAAAGCCACAAGTAGTTGCTGGCGATGATTGAGGTTGCCAAGAGTCAAGACTCCACAAAGATTGGCTTTTCTTTAAAACATGTTCTAGGGAATCTGTATGATATAAAGGGAAGGCAGCAGTTCAGTGACAAGATTTCTACGAAGCTTTGTTAAACAGGAGATATTTCTTATACCCACAAGGATAAAGATGAAAAGAAACAAGATAGATGGCGAAAACCGATTTTTGTTTTATTTTTAAAATATTGGTTCACAGGATCTGGACCTCGCTTACCAGGCCAGCATTTATAACCGTGAATTGGTAAGCCACCTGCAGTGAAGTCCTGGGCCTGGGATGATTAACCTCCAAAAACCACAATGGTTTTTGTTTGTGCTGGGTATAACTCCAACCAGTGGAGAGTTTTGCTGGGGCTCCTTGATACCACAACACAGTCAAATGAGGCCTTCATGTCAAGGACAGTTACTGTCACCTCGCCTATGGAATTCAGCTTTTGTTCATGATTCGATCATGGCTGTAATTAAGTCAGGAGTCAAATGGTCCTGGCAGAACCCAAACTGAGAATCGGTGAGCAGGTTATTGCTGAGCAAGTGTTACTTTTTAAGTACAGTTCCTTCTCTCACTTTGATGATCAAGCGTAGATTGGATAACGTATTAGGTTTTCTCCCAGTGGTTTGAATGCCAACGATGTCTGAGTCAAAAAACCTCCTACTGATGTAATGCCTGTATAATGATTAAGTTTGAGATTGTTTAATGAAACACACTTCCCCTTCACTTCATTGGATCAGTCAACCATGAAAATCATTGGCAATAGTTTACTGAACTCAATTATTTATGTTTGTCTTTTTTGAAATTCACTTGCAAAGGAACACTTGTGCTTTTTCTACTCATATTTAGCATGTGTCATTAATTCTGCTGAGTAGATGGGCTCTGGCTGAGATATAAGCTGTATCTGCACTAACCCCAACCCGGCACACTTGGGTGCCTGCCTACAAGCAGGAACTGATGCCACCTATGATGGCATCTTAGGTAAAAAGGTACCTTGGTACAGATTCTTAGGTACAGATTCTAAAGTACAAATTCTTAGGAAAAAATTAGAAAAATAAATAAATAAACAATCTAGCATTACATGAGCCTCAAGGGCAAGAAGTAAAGGCCGGAAGTTCGCACTGAGGCTGGGAGTCTGCGATGACTTCACTGGAGACCCAAGGATGGGATGTAAGAAGAAAGAAGTGAGGAAAAGGCACAAAAAGAGGAAGAAAAGGAATGGAAGTGCTCCGGCTGAGGAGTCCTACTCCTTGGATGATGATGAGAGGGACTTTTTTTTTTTGTTCAGTAGCAAAGATACGTAAAGAACTGATACTTGCTTAGCTAAATAGATCTCCTGATTTACCAGGGCTTTCAGTTTAATTAGGAAGCAGGTGGCTTTTCACGTGCTTTGGGGCTTGTGCTTGCTATGTTAGTGCTCCCTGCATAACAAGGTTGGACCCAACCAGAGAGACTGGTGTTAATGGCATGCACGCCACTTGTTTTGGCCTGTAAATGGAATTGCAGGGGATTGCCATCTAGCTTTCGTCTGCCTTTGTGAAAATGTATTCATGCATCCAGATTAATTTAAACTCCTTTTGCAGGTCTGATTATGATTTTGTATTAGAAAAGTAAATTTACAGCAGTAAGCACATTTTGTTGAAACGAAACTAAAAAATTAAATCCTGAGTTCTCTGCCTTGATGGTCTGTTAAACATTCAGTGCTAGTCAGCTGGCTCTCAAACATCACAGGGAACATTGCAAAGAGTCACTTTGGTAATTTTTCAGTGGTTAATTCAGGACAGGTTGTTTTCCTCTGGCCCAGTTTGCGGACCTCAGGTACCAAAAGGAAAATACTGCTGTTATTGTGTTGTATTGTTATCTTGAGGCAGTCCTGGCATTTAATCAGGATAGATTTATTGTCATGTATATAAAAATACAGAGAAGAGTGTTTCTTCACATGTTATGTGCAAAGTGTCACCAGGCTGTGGTGCCATATTGAAACACTGAATATAATACAAAATTTTATTGTAATAGAGTTCATCTTACTCTCTCCTCCTTGTACTTCCTCCACTGCTCCTCCAGTCACTGCTGGGTCTCTGCAACGGGCTCTGGGGTCTTGGTTACAGGCCTCTGCCATGGCTGCTGCCACAACCACCGCGTTCGAGTTGGTACCATGGGCCTGAGGATGCGCAGGTACCGTACCTCCCTCCTGTTCCTCATCTGACACTCCTCCACACGCTGCCACCAATCCGCCATCTGTCCCTTTCACTGATGTTTCCACTCCTTCATGTGCCCAGCCTATCTGTGGATCTGGAGCTTCAGCCCACTCTGCAAGTCCGGGAGACCCTGGGCTGGAGTGGAGTTGCGTCTGGCTCATCTTGGTGTTGCTGTCACTGACACTGGAGGTGGCCTCCTTCACCTGCCACTCTCTAGGGTTTAAAGAAAACAAAGAAGAAAGGAAATGTAAAAAGAATAAAAAAAAAAGTGGACAAGCCCTGAGCTCAGCTCCCCACTCTGCCGCCATCTTGTTCTTTAGGTTGGGGGATATCAGTACGTCCATTTTATTTGCATGCCTTTGTCCACACTCCTAATATCCAAATCAAAGTCTACCATTCAGTTCTGAAAGTCCCAGATGACCCAGTACCCTTATCCTTTTGGAGGAGAGCATTCTGAAATTACATCATTCTTGTCTGAAAAGTGCATCCTGCCCTGAATGGCCCAACTCTAATTAAAGGCTGTGTAAAGGATCCACTCCCCCACTAAAGGAAACAGTTTCTTTGTATTTGCTGTATTGAATGCATTTATATTTTTGAACACATCTTATTTTTAAAATCCGTTAAACCCAAACCAGACATGAAGTGGTTTAAGTCAGCAAATAAAGCAGAAATATAGTCTTTAGACCTTCAAAACACTGCACTCACTATGCAATGTATTTGGACCCACAAATGGCTGAAATATTTATTTCCAAAATTTGTCAGTCTTTACTTGCAAGGTTGGGAGAAAATAGAACTGATACTTTCAAGGCAAATCTGGTTCAAACATGGCATTGCTTTTGAATGTGGCCAACTCTAGTGAGCGAATGTTCATTGCCCGCTCCAAGTGTATTAAAAATTATCTGTCTGACTTGGAACTGGAATCCCATCTTGGTGTGACCAGGTATGTTTGGCAAAGGACATTAGTCAACCATTTGGGAGTTTTTTGATGACAATCTGAAGACTTTCTTGGTTAGTTTCTGGTGTTAACCCATGCATGACCAGATTCATTGATTTCAGTTTCACAAAGTGCTGTGGTGAGAACTGAGGTCTCAATATCGAGTTCCCAGCTTGCAGCCTAACCTCAAGGGTACCGTACAGTGTAAATACTGCACCATTTATCACAGTTGCTTAGCGCCATTCACTGGCTGTAATGCCCCTGTGTGTATGTTTGAGAGGGTATAAATCCTGCTAGATTCACTCGCCACAGTTTGCAGCTGACCCATGTCCTTGGGTCATACTTGCATGTCTACTTGGCTGTATTGCTAATATTTTTGCTTCTGTGTTGGAAAGTTGAAGTTTCCAATCCTGCTCCTGATCATCTAACACTTATTCATAGAATCCCTACAGTGTGGAAGCAGACCATTCATAGATATCTGTTTCAATATAGACGTGAATGATTCTTTGCAGCAAGTGTGATCCTCAACTTGAGATATTAGACCGAAATCCTGCCTATTTCAGGTGGATGCCATTAGTTGCTTGAAACTTGAGATCTCGGGTGCTAAGGCCTGCACATGCTTAGGTCAAGGGATAGTAAAGTTCGTAAAGGCTGAGATTGGAGACAGGGAGACTGATATCAAGTGCTCTGGGAATTTAGGTGAAGGATGACATTAAGGAGCATGTGCCATCGACTACAGTAAAGCTAAGTATGTAACCAAATC
The DNA here is from genome assembly GCA_024137785.1 of Ginglymostoma cirratum. Classification (NCBI taxonomy): domain Eukaryota; kingdom Metazoa; phylum Chordata; class Chondrichthyes; order Orectolobiformes; family Ginglymostomatidae; genus Ginglymostoma; species Ginglymostoma cirratum. The sequence goes on along the minus strand of JAHRHZ010000040.1, from coordinate 33,561,306 downwards.
ATTACCATTCAAAGCCACAGCCTTTATTCCTGTGGAAGACTGTTATTAGTAGTTTGTACAAATATTCAGCCAGTCAAACCCAATAATGGATTGGGAGTGGTTAGTAAACTGTTGTACAGTTGCAGCACAAAGTAATCAAAATAAAGTTGCTTTGGAGTGTGATAAGGCACTAGACAAAGGCAAATTCTTTTCCTTCAAAGGGCAGTAACAATGATCCAAATGTTCAGTGTTTGCAGTTTTAGCATCAGTTAGCATCTGTTAGGCGGTAATTACCCTGTCAAACCCCCTCGGAATCTTGAGTTTCATTACAATCTCCTCTTCTTGTTGTAAACTTAAAATATTAGGCCCAACCTGCTCAACGTTTTACTCCTAAAACAACCCTTCGTCCCAGGAATCAACCCAGTGAACCTGCTTTGAACTGCTTCTGGCACAAGTATATTACTCCTTAAGGAGATCAAAACTGTACATAGTACTTCAGCTGCAGATTTATCAAAGCTCTGTACAGCAAAACAACCCTGTTTTTATAGTACATTTCCCTTGCAATAAGGGTAAGTGTTGCATTTGCTTTTCTAATTATTTGTGGAGCTGCCTGCAAAATTAATGATTTAGTACAAAAACACCCAGATCCCTCTGTCCAGAAGTATTTGCAATTTCTCTCTATTTTATGTAATAATCTGCTTTTCTATTCTTTCTGCCAAAGTAGAGACCTCACACATCATACTCTATCTGGCAATTTTTTGTCCACTCACTTAACAAGCTCTATTCCTTTATAGACTCTTTGTGTCTTTCCACAGCCTTATGAGGAATTTTATTGTCTTATGAAGAAAAGCTAGATAGGCTAGACCTGTACCCTCTGGAGTTTAGAAGAATCAGAAGTGACTTAACTAATACATTATAAGGTCCTGAGGGGACTTTACTGGGGTTTGGGCATGTGGAAAGATGTTTCCTTGTGGGACAATCTAGAACTAGGGAACATAGTTTTTAAAAAAAATCTTAGTTAAGGCAGAAATGAGGATTTCTTTTTGAGGGCTGAGAGTCTTTGGAATTCCCTTCCTCAAGAAGCAGTAGATGCAGAATCTTTAAATATTTATAAGGCAGATGTAGATAGATTCTTGATTGCGAAAGGGATGAAAGATTACAGGGATTGTAGAAGGGCTGAGTGGCCTACCGTTGTTACTTGTCACTTCCTGTCCTATCTATTTTTGTTTTATCAGGAATTGTGATTATAATAGTCAGTTCCTTTTATCCAAGTCATGAATATAGCAATGTAAATTATTGATTCTTGAGATTTGAAACTCCACTAGTTATTGTTTGCACATTAAAAATGACACATTCACTTCAATTTCTATTTCCTGTTTGTTAGCAAACTTTTTAACTCCATAGAATGTCAGCATCACTGGCAATGTCAGCATCACTGGCTATGTCAGCATTTAGTGCCCATCTCTAATTGTCCTGGAGAAGATGGCAATGAGCTACTGGGATATCCTGGGGCTGAAATGATGGACTTTCATTGAACAATTATTGACGTCTTCCTTTCTTATAGTTCTGTCTCCATCCAGTGAAGAATTTTTTCCAATCTTTCAGGGAGTGTTCTACTCATGTATCTTCTGCCCTTGTCTTTCTAGATGATAGTGGTCATAGGTTTGGAAGGTTATGTCTAAGGAGCCTTAGTGAATATCTTTTTGATGGTACACACATCTGCATTAAATGGTGGAGTTAGTGAATGGTTGTGATTCTTCTCCAAAGCAAGTTATTGGATAGTGTCAAGTCACCTTGAGTTTTGGAGCTGCACTCATCCAGTTAGGTGTAGTGTATTCCATCGCACTCCTGATTTGTCTGGCAGGTGGTGGACAAGCTTTAAGAAGGCAGGAGGTGAGTTACTCACTGTGGGATTCCTAAACTCTGAGCTGCTCTTGCAGTCACCGTATTTATGTGGCTGGATCAGCTAATTTCCTGGCCAATGATAACCCCAGAGATGTTAATTGTGAAGGATTGTGGTAATGTTGTTGAATGTCAAGGACAATGGTTAAATTTCCTTTTCGAAATGGTCATTGCCTGGCACTTATGTGGCACAAATATTTCTTACCACTTGTCAGCCCAAACCTGGATATTTTCTAGGTCTTGTTGCATCTGGACATGGACTACTTCAGTATCTGAGGAGTCACGAATGGCGGTGAACATTGCACAATCATTCGCGAACTTCTCCACTTTTGATCTTATGATTTAAGGAAGGTCATTGAAGCAGCTGAAGATGGTTGGGCTTAGGACACTACTCTGAGGAAATCCTGCAGAGATGTCCTGGAGCTGAGATAACTGACCTCCATTGAACACAACCGTCTTCCTATGTGTCAGGTATGACTCCAACCAGTGAAGAGTTTTCCTCGATTTGCTCGATTTTTGCCATGGCTCTTTAATGCCACACTTAGTTGATGTAAAGGGCTTTCACCTTTAATTCTGGAATTCTGCTCTTTGTTCCTGTTTTGAACTAAGGCTGTAATGAGGTCAGGAGCTTAGCTGTCCTGGTGGAACCCAAACTGAGTGTCAGTAAGCAACTTATTGTTGAGCAGCTGCTGCTTGGTGGCACGGTTAATAACATCTTCTCTCACTTTACTGATGATTAAGAGTGAACTGATGGGACAGGAGCTGGTTTGGTTTGATTTGTCCTGCTTTTTGTATATAGGACATATCTGGGTGATATTCCACATATTTTGTTAAATACTGGTTTTATAGCTGGACTGGACCAGCTTAGCTAGGGATGTAACAAGTTCAAGTTGTCAGTACTATTGCCGGAGTGTTGTCAGGACCCATAGTCTTTGCAGTTTCCAGTGCGTTCCATCATTTATTGATATTACTTGGAGTGAATCGAATTGGTTGAATACTGGCATATGTGCTGCTTGGGACTTTGAGGAGGCTGAGATGGATCTTTCACTAGCTAAAGATCGTTGAAAATGTTTCAGTCTTTTGCACAAATGTACTGGGCTGTCTCATCATTGAGGATAGGGATATTTGTAAAGCCTCATCTTCCAGTGAGTTGTTCAATTGTCCACCACCATTCAGGACTGGACGTGACAGGACTGCAGAGCTTAGATCTGGTCCCTTGATTGTTCAATCACTTAGCCCAATTGCCGTTTGCCATTCGACATGCAAATAGACTTGTGTTTTATCGGGTTGAGACTTCATTCTTAGGTATGCCCGGTGCTGCTCCTGGCATCCCTTTCCGTACTCTCTATTGAGAGGATTGATTCCCCTGGCTTTATCATGGAATATACTGGACCATGAGATTGCAGGAAGTTAGGGAACTGATTCAGCTGCTTCTTAAGGCCCACAGTGCCTCATCAGTACCTTGTCTTCAGTTGGTAGAATTGTTCAAGATCTATCACGTTTAGTACATTGGTAGTGACACACAATGGAAACTATCCTTAATGTGAAGAGGAAACTTTGACTCCAGAAGGACTGTGTGGTGGTCACTCGTATCAGTATTGTCATGGATTGATGCATCTGCTGCAGGCAGACTAGTGAGGATGAAGTCAAGCATGTTTTCCCCTCATGTTGGTTCCTTCACCTCGTGCAGACCCAGTCTAGCAGCAATGTCCTTTAGCACATGATGAGCTTGATCAGTACTTGTGATGTCAAGCCTCTCTTGGTGATGACATTGAAGTTTCTGATCCAGGGAACATTTTGTGTCCTTGCCAATCTCCAGTGCTTTCTCCATGTGCTGTTAAACATGGAAGAGTACTGTTCATTAGCAAAGGATGGGCCAATACTGGGGATCGGGAGGAGATTTCCTTGCTCATGTTTGACCTGATGCCATGAGATTTTGTAGGTTTCAGAGTCAGAGTTGAGGATTCGGAGAGGGCAACTCCGTTCCGACTGTGTACCATTGTGCCTCCGCCTCTAGTGGCTCGACCCTGATGGTGGGACAGGACATGCTCTGGGTTGCTGATGATACTGTTGTCTAGGATATTGTTTGTATGATATGTTTGGAGTATGATTAAGTCAAGCCATTTTTTGATATGTGGAGTGAATCTATCCATGGTAATATATCACCCCAATACCATGAGCTGTCACCTTGTATTTGTCAACTTTTTTATATACCTTTTTATAGAATGCCTTTTGGAAACTAGTTACTGATTCCCCTGTGGTGTCTCCTACATGTTACATTGTCGTAGGACTCTAATAACTTTGTCGTAACATGATTTCCCTCTCTCAAAACCATGTTGACTCTGACTCTGCCTGGTTTTTCCAAATGTCCTGCCACCACCTTCTCAATAATGGATTCTATCATTTTCCAAAAGACAGAGATTGACCAGCTGGCCTATATTTTCTGCTTTCTGTCTTCCACCATTCCATGTTACATTTGTGGTTTTCCAACCTACTGAGTCTTTTCCAGAATTTAGAACATTTTGGAAGATTCCAACCAAGCCATCTCCTCTATGACCCTAGGATGCAGACCATTAGGTTTATGGATTTTCCAGCCTTTGTCCCATGAGTTTCCCAGTACTTTTTCTTTAATGGTTGTGATAAGTTCCTCCCTTGCTTTTACCCTGTGATTTTCGACAATTCTTGATGTGTATTTTGTGTTTCTGCTATGAAGACAGATACAGAATACTTGTTCCAAATCTCTGCCATTTCCTTGTTTCTAGTTATTGATTCCACAGGATTGCTTGACCTGTAGGAGATCAGTACTCACTTGGTACTTTCTTCTTTTTATGTCTTTTGTGGCAAGCTTTTATTGTCTATTTTTATCTATTCCTGGGTAGTTTTATATTCCAATTTCTCACTCCTTTTTTAAAGTCGTCCTTTTATCTTCACTGAAACAGATATAACCAATAATGCAAGCATGGGGCTGGATGAACACAGCAGGTCAAGCAGCATCATAGGAGCAAGAAAACTTGACGTTTCGGGCCTAAACCCTTCATCAGAAATGGGGAAGGGGAAGAGGGTTCTGAAATAAATAGGGAGAGAGGGGGAGGTGGATAGAAGATGGATAGAGGAGAGGATAGGTGGAGAGGAGGCAGACAAGTCGAAGAGGCGGGGATGGAGCCAGTAAAGGTGAGTGTAGGTAGGGGGGTAGGGAGGAGATAGGTCAGAACCCTCTTCCCCTCCCCCATTTCTGATGAAGGGTTTAGGCCCGAAACGTCGAGTTTTCCTGCTCCTATGATGCTGCTTGACCTGCTGTGTTCATCCAGCCCCATGCTTGTTATCTCTGATTCTCCAGCATCTGCAGTACCTTTTATCTCTGTAACCAATAATGCAGCATGCTGTTAGTCCATGTCTGCATAGTAACCATGTTATCTCGGATTCTCCAGCATCTGCAGAACCTTTTATCTCTTATCTTTTATCCTTGAAGGTTAGACAGCACAGGGAAGTATATTTTGATGTGCTCTGATCCTGCATAACCTCTTTCACTTGCAGTGCTTTCAGTAAAATGTTCATTCTCAGTCCTGGCCAAATTTCCTCGATCAGACACTAAATATGTTGGTCACTTAACCGTTCTTCTGTTGCAGGACTCTGTTCTTATCACTAGGTGATGCTAATATTCTATGTTAAGTATCTCATGGCAGCACCTGTCCTCAAATTTAAATCCAGTTAATTGAGTGTTTTTCAAGCTAAAAGGCAACTCTAACAGATTTATTTCAAAAAGATTCATCCATTATGTGATTAATGTCACGAGTGTAAAATGCACTAGGGTATTGTGCTAATTAATTGTGGATGCTTTTAAAATTCATCTGAAATAAATTCAATTTTCCTGAGGTTTGTTGACAGTAGAGTTGTGGAGTAGGGCATGTTTGCTGAGATCAACTAAATGGCTGTTATTATATTACTGAATCATTTTAAGTTAAACTGTAATGCTCTGAAGCTGAGTTTATAAGTAATCTAATATTCATTTCTTTTCATTTTTTTTAAAAATTGAACCTGTTGGACAATCGCAGTTGCCAAGAGCAAATCGAAGTAAGTCAATGCTTGTATTTTTGATACTACTGGTATGCTAAACATGCTCAATATTTTGTATGCCTGAGTTTTCGCAAAACAGGAGACGGATGATGTATTTGGGAAGGGAACTTGAGAGGATTTTTTGGGTAAATCACATTGCTACCAGAATGGTTAGCAATGCCATCACTTTAAGGTCAATAAAAGTCAGGGGCTGAATGTGATGCTTGAAGATTGTTGAGGGAAGCATAGAAGAAAATGCAGAATTGCGGGCACAAAAGCTCTGAACGTCACCCTGTGAGAAAGAAGTGCCTTGGAACTTGGGAAAGATTGTTGTAAACTACACTGTCGAAACAAACGGAGCAAACGTGACCCCAAGCCACTGAGTTTGACATCCAAAGCGGGTAATGTTATGGTCTTATGGTCCTGAAGTATCTGATTAGAAATAAAAATACGTGTTCAGAAAGGAAATGGTTTCAAGCTGCTTTTCTTTGTTGGCACGATGAGGCTAGGGTAGTGACGCAGTATTTGTATTTCAGTAAGGCCTTTGATACAATTTCCTAGGAAAAGATGATGCTGAAAATAAGTGGAAATAAAGGGCCAGTATTTTGCAATAGTTAGTTGGATGACTGTTGAAACCCAGAAACTGGTGATAGAAGGAGGTGATGGCATAGTGATAATGGCGTTGGGCTAGCAATGCAGAACCTCAGCCTAATGCTCTGGGGATGTAGTTCAAAACCCATCGTGGCAGATGGTGAAATTTGAATTTGTTAAAAATCTGGAATTAGAAAAGCTGGATAATGGCAATTATGTAGCTACTGTTGATTGCCATTCATCTGTTTCACTAATGTTATTTAAGGAAGGATACTACCATCCTCATCTGGTCTGGCCTACATGTAACTCAAGACACACAGCAATATGATTGACTCCGAACTGCTCTGTAGCACTTAGGAATGAACAATAAGTGCTGGCCTAGTCAGCAACACCCACATCTTCTGAGCAAGTTTTTTTAAAAAAAAATTTACAAATGGAGTCTGAAGCAGCCTTTCTTTGGTACAGAGATAGTAGGAACTGCCGATGCTGGTGAATCTGAGACAACAAGATGTACAGCTGGATGAACACAGCAGGCCAAGCAGCATCAGAGGAGCAGGAAAGCTGATGTTTCGGGTCTAGACCCTTCTTCAGAAATGGGGGCGGGGAAGGGGATTCTGAAATAAATAGGAAGAAAGTGGGAGGCGGATAGAAGATTCATAAAGGAGAAGATGGGTGGAGAGGAGACAGACTGGTCAAGGAGGCAGGCTTGGAGCCAGTAACGGTGAGTGTAGGTGGGGAGATAGGGAGGGGATAGGTCAACCCAGGGAGGATGGACAGGTCAAGGAGGTGGGATGAGGCTAGTCGGTAGGAGATGGGGGTGGGAGGAGTGGACAGGTGGGAGGACAGGTTAGGGAGGCAGGTTTGAGCTGGGCTGGTTTTGGGATGTGGTCGGGGGAGGGGAGATTTTGAAGCTTGTGAAGTCCACATTGATACCATTGGGCTGCAGGGTTCCCAAGTGAAATATGAGATGCTGTTCCTGCAACGTTCGGGTGGCATTGTTGTGGCACTGCAGGAGGCCCAGGATGGACATGTCATCCAAGGAATGGGAGGGGGAATTGAAACGGTTCGCAACTGGGAGGTGCAGTTGTTTGGTGCGATCCGAGCGTAGATGTTCCACAAAGTGGTCCCCAAGCCTCCACTTGGTTTCCCTAATGTAGAGAGGCCACAATGGGAGATGTTCACCTGCACATCAGTATACCACATTAGCCGACGTGCAGGTGAACATCTCCCGTTGTGGCCTCTCTACATCAGGGAAACCAAGTGGAGGCTTGGGGACCGCTTTGTGGAACATCTACGCTCGGTTTTCACCAAACAACTGCACCTCCCAGTCGCAAACCATTTCAACTCCCAATCCTTGGATGACATGTCCATCCTGGGCCTCCTGCAGTGCCACAACGATGCCACCCGAACGTTGCAGGAACAGCATCTCATATTTCGCTTGGGAACCCTGCATCCCAATGGTATCAATGTGGACTTCACAAGCTTCAAAATCTCCCCTCCCCCGGCCGCATCCCAAAACCAGCCCAGCTCGAACCCGCCTCCCTAACTCTCCCACCTGTCCACTCCTCCCAACTCAAGCTCCACCCCCATCTCCTACCTACTAGCGTCATCCCGCCTCCTTGACCTCTCCGTCCTCCCTGGGTCGACCTATCCCCTCCCTAACTCCCCACCTACACTCACCGTTACTGGCTCCAAGCCCTTGACCTGTCTGTCTCCTCTCCACCCATCTTCTCCTTTATGCATCTTCTATCTGCCTCCCACTTTCTCCCTATTTATTTCAGAATCCCCTTCCCCTCCCCCATCTCTGAAGAAGGGTCTAGACCCGAAACGTCAAGCTTTCCTGTTCCTTTGATGCTGCTTGGCCTGCTGTGTTCATCCAGCTCTACACCTTGTAGTCTCAGCCTTTCTTTGGGATCTGTTTTGCTTTTTGTCATCTTAAATATTTCTTGTCACAAGGTTTATAGGTTTTAAACTTGTGAATGCTACAATGAATACTTCGAAAATCTTCAGAAGTTTGTAAATTCTGAAACCGAACAGGCTCAGCTTAAGCAGGATTTGAACATATTGATCAGACTAGTAGCAAATGACATTCGATTATTGAGAAATGTTCAGAGCTCTCCACGTCTGAAATTCCCTTTGCTTAATGCCTGGGTCTGTTATAGATGAATTAAATGCTATGATTAGCCAAGAATTTCATCATTGTTGTACTAATATGACTGAAGGTAAAGTGGATGGAATTTGATAATCTTTTGAGTAGCAGTTCTGATAAGTAAGTATATTGTAGAGTGTAATGGCTTCAAATCTGTGCTGAGTACGGGCAGAGGCAGCTTGTCCAAGGAATCCAGGGAATCTGCATTTGCTGGGTGACCCTTTGTAGTGCGTGGATATAAGACAGTTATCACACTGGGCAGGTTATGATTCTCCCTGAAGACTGATGGGGCTGTCAAGACAGAGGATAGAAGGATATGGCGGGCCAACACTAGTAGGGAATAGGAAAGAAAAAATGTCCTTCAGTTTATTAGTGACTCTTTTGGGTTTCTTAGGCAACCAGGTATTCTGGACTCAGGAGTGACAATCCACTGCTAGGCCTCACTTGAGCTCACTGAATTGTTTTTCTTCACTCTGTGGGGTACTTGCTTCTTAATAGAGAGGGGTGGTAGATCCTCCCTCTCTCTCTCTCTCTCTGCCCATAGAGTGAGGGGGGAGATCCATGCTTCCTTTGGTAACGCTTTTAAGTCTGGATCCCATTCCCTGGCAGCTGAATCGCAGATTTTAAAACTGAGCCAGGGTAACAAAGCTGGGTGAGGCAGTGTAAATGTAGCAAATTGGCATTGATTCAGCAATTGAAATTAAAACAACAGTAATGTAAATTGCAGCTTATTCACTTGAGTGTCAGTTTCTATTTGCTTAAGTTTGATTTTAAACTATTGGTGTTGATAAACTATTCTAGTTGAAAGTGTTATCGCTCTTTTCTTAATGCCTATTAATTGAAGGGCCAGGCTTATGATTCGCATCATTTTGGGGGAGTGTTGATCTTGTTTTTTACTGAAGAGTCTGCAAGAACTTAGTTTCAAGCGTTCCTTTCATCTGAGCAGAAGCATTTTTTTTTCCTGTTGTTACCCAACTTGAAAAGGCACCTGTAGATAGGGTAGGGCTGGACAGGAACACAAGGAGACCTGTTGCACTTCTCTATTTAGAACAATTGTGGTTTGAAGGGTTTGGTCTTTTCTGTTGTCTTTCACTGTTTGAAATGGCTCATTTTATGTGCGTCAGAGCTGGCTCACTATAATCGTCTTGCTGGATACCTGTTGTTTCCATTTCAACAGTAACTATTTACATTACTCACTGTGTACAGTTTGGACTTCTCCTGACAATCTTTGCTTCACATTTATTGACGTTCTTTTATTAGTGATACCTCATTTTTCTTAAGTACTTTTTTGAGTCATTTCAATTTGGAGGAAAAAGAAGATCATGCACCGTTCCTGGTACTTTGGGTGGGAGGGAGGTCAGCATTCTTGCTCCTCAGCTGTTAGTGATATTGTGTAACCACTGCTAGTAAATGTGTGAGTGGCTGCTTTATCTTTTCCCCTCTCACTTATAGAACAGCTATGTGAAGAGTCATTGAGGTGATCACAGATCCTTACAGCTCACCAATTTCAGCTTTTTTTGTTTCCTCGACTACCCCACTGTCTGAGCCAAGTTCCTCTTGTTGAGTTTCAAACGCTGATAACTAGAATCTGTTGTGATGTCCAGGATGGTCGAAGAGATTCATTTAAAACATTAAATTCTTGATATGTACATCAACCCAGCAGTGCCAAAAGTACTTTTATTTGTTCTTTAAATGTTTTGACTGGGTTAAAACTGCCAGTTGTCTCTGGTTTAATCGCTAATTAAAATACAGGAGAAGTCTAATCCTATGGTCAGCAATTGAATTCTATCCTGACAATGGGTTTTGTACCAGGTGTAGGCATTTTGAGAATTCTTTTCATTAACAAAGAACAACTTAAGAGCCTCCCTGTTTCTGCTACTTCAGATTTTTATTGCATGCAAAGGAAAAGTTAAATCGTTAGAAGTTTGAATTAGGACATTCAAATTACACTACATGGAGGCATTTTTTTAATCAAATGGGCTGTGTTATAGTTGTAGGCATCAATGACATAATGGTTACATTACTGGATTAGTAATCCAAAGGCCTGAACTAATGATCCAGGAACAGGCTCCTATTATCTCCATGTTTGCATTGTTTAGAAATGACTTCATGAGTTCAATTCCCACCACAGCAGCTGGGGAATTTAAATTCAGTTAATAAGTATTTCTGGAATAAAAACTAGAATCTGTAATGGTGACTGAGCAACTACCGGAATCAGTGTCTGACTCACTAATGTCCTTTTAAAGAAGGAAATTTGCCACCCTTACCCAGTTTGGCCTATACATGACTTCAAAGCCACGTTTCAAATGGCCTAGCAAGGTACTCATTTTTGTCAAGAACGTGGTTCACCACCATCTTTTCAGGGGTAGTTAGGGATGGACAATTAAGAATTCTGTCTCCCCCATCAATTGCTATTGATGCCCATATCCCAGGAATGAACAGGAAGGAAAATTACCTTTTGCAACAGCGCTGTCTGATGAGGCATTTTTCAGGTCTGTCTCCTCTTGGATGCAATTTGAGTTCTAGGATATTCAAATGATGTGAGTTGATAACTGTGCTAACCTCCCTAAATCCCACAAAGGGAGTTACTTTATGGGATCAAATCCATTCAGTATCTTCTCTTCATCAAAAACTGAAATGTGGAAGTATTTTACTTAACAGCTCGTTTGATCTTAAGCCCTATAGGCATTGTCCAGAAGTTACCCCATTGCAGTGTTTTATTGGTGTAACTGGGTCCGCAGTATCTGTTTGCTCAACCTCGTTATCACTGTAAATGCTTGCATTCAGTGGAGACTTTGACATTGATGGCATTTCCATATAAGTGTGGGAAAGATCTTTGCTCAGTCATGGTAAGAATAAAGTCTAAGATCAGAAAAACCTTTTTGATCCATCTGGCCCATGCTGGAGATTAGGAACAAAAGCTAAAGTAGCTGGAAAAGCTCAGCAGGTCTGGCAGCATCTGTGAAGGATAAAACGGAGTTAACGTTTTTGGGTCCGGTGACCCTTCCTCAGAACTGCAGGTCTGAGGAAGGATCACCGGACCCGA
>JAHRHZ010000040.1:33520460-33549486 GCA_024137785.1 Ginglymostoma cirratum | reverse complement strand
TTTTTTTTTTTAAGTAAAAAGAGTTTCTTGTTCCCAAGCCTTACTTCTCAGCTGTCAAACCCAAGCTTCAGTTGCCATTTTTATATGTTTTGAATGACCGCTGGTAGATTCAAATACATCCGGTCTTTTTTTAATACGCTCTTGACATATGGGTGATGCTGGCAAGGCTATACTTATTGTCCACTCCATCTTGCCCTCAGATGGTGATGGGAGCTCTGTCCTTAGACTTCTTCAATCTTTATGATAGTGGTGCTCCCATGGTGGAATGTTGTGTTGGGCAGAGGCTCCAGGCCAAAGACCCAGTGACTATAGTCATACATGCTGAGCAAAGATGTTGTTGTGTGATTTCAAGGATATCTGTGAAGTGCTGATCTTTGCATGATTTTGTTTCCTGTACCTTCACTGTGGTAGAGGCTGCAAGGCTGTGAGATGCTGTCAAGCCAGAGCTCTGTTTCCAGATGCTGCACAGGAAGATGGTGCCCTTCAGCATTTTCAGGTGTACACTGATTAAATGCAAGTTGGCATCCCTCATTCGCTCCCCTCGTGCCTCGACACCACCCCCCCACCTCGCCTTGTTCCCCCACCTTGCCTTGTTCCCCTCACTCTCGCCTCACTGCCTTCATCATATCTCTGTTGGTTCCTCGCTCTCCACTGGTTGCCACTTCCTGGTCACCCTGCTCCATTTTGCTTCCCTCCCACTTGCTGCCCTGCTCCCTTTCTCGCAGTAACTGGTAAACTGTGAGGGAGAAGAGGGTGAGCAGGACAGAGAGAGCTGGGCCTCAGGAGGTGGAGAGCTGGGGAGGTATGATTTGGGGTGGACAAGTTTCAGCGTGGGGCAGTGAGCAATTCATGATTCTGAGATTTTAACTGAATTGCTTCAAAGCATTTGAAAAACATATTATTTTGCATTACTTACTTAACGCAGGGCCATGTTCTTTGCAAGCAGCTACCTGCAGTACTGCTAGCAGTGACATCAAGTAGAGATGGCTGGACACAAATGTGCTGTAGCTGTACAATGTGGGATTTGCAGTGACCACATCTGCAGCAAGTATTAGTTGCTGGAAGAACTTCGGCTCAGAATTGATGAGCTGGAATCTGAGCTTCAAATACTGCGGTACATCCAGGAGGGGGAGAAGTACCTGGATGCCTTGTTTCAGGAGGCAGTCACACCTGGTAGATTAAGTACTTCAGTCAGTGATCAGGGACAGCAGGGTGTGATTGCAAGTAAGGCAGGTAGGGGGATCCTTAATTCAGGAATGGAGGAGCCTCCGCTCTTGATCTTGCGCAACAGGGTATGAGGTACTTGCTCCCTGTGAAGATGAGGAAAAGGGCTGCAGGGAAGATGAGCGAGCTGACCATTGCACCATGGTACAGGAGGCTATTCAAGAGGGGGGAGCAAAAAGACAAGTGGTAGTCGTAGGGGACTGTATAATTAGGGGGACTGGCAGCATCCTTTGCAAGCAGGATCGAGTGTCCTGCATGGCGTGTTTCCTGCCCGGTGCCAGGGTGAGGAACATCTCCAACTGGCTTGAAAGAATATTGGAGCGGGAGAGTAAGGATCCAGTTGTTGTGGTCTGCATTGGGACAAACAGCATAGGCAAAGCTAGGAAGGAGGACCTGTTTGGGAATTCTTAAGCACTAGGAACAAAATTAAGGAACAGGTGCTCAAGGGTTATAATCTCTGGATTACTACCCAAGCCACATGCAAATTGGCATAGGGATAAGAAAATTAGGGAAGTAAAAACGTGGCTAAGAGTGGTGTGGGAAGGAGGGGTTCCATTTCATGGGGCATTGGCATCAGTTTTGGAACAGGAGGGATCTGTACCATTGGGACGGTCTCCACTTGAACTGATCTGGAACCAGTGTTCTAGTGAAAAGGATAAATAGGGTAGTCATTAGGACTTTAAATTAGTGAAAGAAAGGGGAAAATGACAGGAAATGTAATAGTAAATAGAAAAGGAAACAACAGGTTAACATTTGTGCACATGGGTTTAACTGGAAGTTAAGAGGAAGGAAAACTCAGGAGATATTATCAATGGAGATGTTAAAATTCAAAAAAAGTATAAGAACTAGCATGAAGGCACTTTGCTTGTAGCAATCAAATCAAGATAGGGCAGTTAATGGCACAAATCGCAAATGAGTATGATTTAGTAGCCATTGCGGAGACACGGTTGCAGGATGGTCATTACTGAAAATTAAATACCCGGGGTATCAGACCATTCGGACGGACAGACAGGAAGGTAAGGGAGGTGGTGTTGCTATGATATTTAAGAATGCCATTAGGGTGGTAGTGAGATGATATAAGTTCTATGGAGAATAAGGTTGAATACATTTGGGTGGAAATTAGAAATTCTTAGAAGAAAAAGTCACTGATAGGCGTAGTCTGTAGGCCACCAAATAATAACGTCACATTGGGACGGGCAATAAACAAAGGAATAACAAATGCCTGTAAAAATGGTACGGAAATTATCGTAGTGGATTTCAATCTACATGTCGATTTGGTTAAACCAGGTCAGTCAAGGTAGGCTTGAGGAGGAGTTCACTGAATGTTTCTGCGATAGTTTCCCTGAACAGTATGTAATGGAACCGAGGGAGAAAGCTATTCTAGATCTGGTCCTGTGTAATGAGACAGGGATAGTTAATGATTTCATAGTTAGGGATCCTCTTGGAAGGAATGCTCACAGTATGGTTGAATTTAGAATACAGATGTAAAGTGAGAAGTTAAAATCCAATACCAAGGTCCTGTGCTTAAACAAAGGAGACTACAATAGGATGAGGGGGGAGTTGCTAAAGTAGACTGGAAGCAAAGACTTTATTATGGCACAGTTGAGGAATAGTGGAGGACTTTCAAAGCAATCTTTCAAAGTTCTCAGCAAAAGTATATACCAGTGAAAAGGAAGGACTGTAAGATAGGGGGTAATCAGCTATCGATGCTTAAAGAAATAAGGGAGGCTGTCAAATTGAAAAATAAGGCATACAAAGTGGCAAAGACCACTGGGAAACTAGAGTATCGGGAAAACGTTAAAGATCAATGGAAAACCAGAAAAAAGATTATAAAGTAAGATAGATTATAAGACTAAACTAGCTCAGAACATAAAGACAGATAGCAAAAGTTTGTATAAGTGTTCAAATGAGAAAGTGTGGCTAAGGTAAACATTAGTCTTTTAGAGGATGAGAAGGGGGATTTAATAACAGGAAATGATGAAGTAGCTGAGGCATTGAACAGGTATTTTGTGTCGGTCTTCAAAGTGGAGGACGTAAATTACTTGCCAGTAATTGATGACAAAGAGACTAAGCTAGGTGAGGACCCAGACATGATCATTATCACAAAAGAGGTAGTGTTGGGCAAGCTAATGGAGCTAAAGGTGTCCTGGCCCTGATGGAATGCATCTGAGAGTACTAAAAGAGATGGCGGGAGTAATAGCAAATACATTCGTGGTAATTTTCCAAAATTTGCCGGACTCTGGGGCAGTTCCAGCAGATTGGAAAACCGCAAATGTGATGCCACTGTTCAAAAAAGGAGGTAGAGAAAAGATGGGGAATTACAGGCTGGTTAGCTTAACTTCTGCATTGGGGAAAATGCTTGAATCTGTCATCAAGGAAGGAATAGCAAAACACCTAGACAGAAATTGCCCCATTGGGTGGATGCAGCATGGGTTCATGAAAGACAGGTCATGCTTGACTAATTTGCTGGAATTCTATGAAGACATTATTGGCTCCCTGTTGTCCACCACACTCGTAGATGTAGATGTGTTGTATCTGGATTTCCAAAAGGCTTTTGACAAGGTGGTACACAAAAGGCTGCTGCATAAAATAAAGGTGTATGGTGTTACAGGCAATGTATTGGCATGGATTGAGGATTGGTTAACTAACAGGAAGCAAGGAGTGGAGATAAATGAGTGTTTTTCTGGTTGGCGAACAGTGACTAGTGGTGTGCCTCAGGGATCAATGTTGGGACTGCAATTGTTTACAATTTACAGAGATGATTTGGGGGCCGCGTGTAGTGTGTCAAAATTTGCAGATGACACTTTAATGAGTGGTAGAGCAAAGTGTGCAGAGGACTCAAAGTTTGCGGAGAGATATAGATAGTTTGAGTGTGCAAAGGTCTGGCAGATGGAATTCAATGTTAATAAATGTGAAGTCATCCATTTTGGTCGGAATAACAGTAAAAGGGACGATTATTTCAACGGTAAAAACTTGCAGCATGCTGCTGTGCAGAGGGATCTGGGTGTCCTTGTGCATGAATTGCAGAGGATTGGTTTGCAGGTACTACAGGAAATGAAGAAGGCAAATGGAATTTTGTCCTTCATTGCTAGATGGATTGAGATTAAATGCAGGGAGGTTATGTTGCAGCTGTATAGGGTGCTGGTGAGTGGATACCTGGAGTACTGTGTGCAGTTTTGGTCTCCTTACTTGACAAAGGATGTACTGGCACTGGAAGGGGTGCAGAGGAGGTTCACTAGGTTGATTCCAGAGTTAAGAGGGCTTATGAGGAGAGGCTGAATAGACTGGGATTATATTCATTGGAATTTGGAAGAATGAAGGGGGAATGTTAGAGAAACATATAAAATTATGAAGGGAATAGATAAGATAGAAGCAAGGAGGTTGTTTCCACTGGCGGTTGAAACTAGAACTAGGGGCCATAGCCTCAAAATAAGGGGGAGCAGATTTAGTACTGAATTGAGGAGGAACTTCTTCATCCAAAGGGTTGTGAATCTGTGGAATTCCCTGCCCAGTGAAGTAGTTGAGGCTTCCTCATTGAATGCTTTTAATGCTAAGATAGATCATTTTCTGAATAGTAAAGGAATTAAGGGTTATGGTGAGAGGGTAGGTAAGTGGAACTGAGGCATGAAAAGATCAGCCATGATCTTGAATGGCGGAGCAGGCTCAAAGGGCCAGATCGCCTACTCCTGCTCCTGGGTCTTAAGTTCTTATCACCGGCAACTGCCTGAGTGCTGAATTGCTTTGACACCAAATTCAGCCGTGTCACAGCAAATATGGTGCACTGTTTCCTGCAGATAGTCGATATTACGGATAGAGTGCACCAGGGATAGAGGAGGTACTTGTTGAGATCACTGTCAGGGACACTGGTCAAGCATGCCATCACACTGTCTATAATTGGTAGAGGATCTACCAAAAGGGCTGTGCATGGAATATTTCAAAACATTGTTTGTGCTCAGAGATTATATTGTCATAAATGCATAAAGTAGCATAAATGCATAAAGATTTCTGTACTATGAAGCATTTATACAATATAACAGCATCATTTCTAGGCTTTAGGGTGTTGTGGGTTTAATAAATGATAAAGTTGCAACTCGGGCAGAGAACTTTTTTTTTTCCAGATTGGCCATGAAAGGCAATAATCAGCTGCAATGACCTTTAGTCAATATCCCCAAGCTGTTGTACTTTGTCTACTCCTGATGGCTGCAGATTATTTGCATTCTGTTGTATTTTTAGCACTTCCTGGTAAGATGTATGTCGTACCTTAATGCTGCTGATGCGAAAAGTTCTGACAAAATTGCTGGAAACATGTGACTTTTATTTCATCAACTGAAAGGTTTTTGTTTGGTGTATCTCCTTTGTTTCCTTGTTGACTTGTCTGTTAAGGCCAGGATAATGGAGCTACACAAACTGGAAGATTGCAGATTTGATTCCTGTCCAATATGAGCTTATATCTAGTAGTGTGTCTGTTGGGGTGCTAGGAGTGCTCCAAGCCAGAGACAGTTAACATAAGCCAGTGTTCTTCTCCTGACTGCTGTCCGTTGATACCTGCTAGTTGGCCGTCGTGTTAGGATGGGGTTTTGTTCTACAAAATTCTTCACAATTAAATAATCTGTTAATACTGTTCAAGGTCATGTCTGAAGAACAGTCAATTCACGGAATCTCTGAATCGTTACAGTGCACAAAGAAGCCATTGGCCCCGTCGTGCTTGCACTGTTTCTCTGAATTAGTAGTTGACCTATGGCCATTCTCCTGCCTTGTCCCCATGACTCTGCACATTCTTTCTTTTCAGATAATAATAAATATATAAATTCCCTTTTGAATGCTTTGTTTGAACCTGCTTCCTCAATGATCTTGGGCAGTACATTCTAGATCCTAACCACTCGTTGCACGAAAAAGTTTTCCTCATGTCGCCTTTCTTCTTTTGCCAATTATCTTAAATCTGTACCTCCTGTCCTCCTCCTTTCCATCAACAGGAACAGTTTCTCCCTGTCTACTCTGTCCAAGACCCTTGTGATTTTGACTATCTCGACTAAATCTCCACTCCAAACTTCTCTTCAAAGAAAGTAGTCTCAACTTCATTAATTTATTTAAATCTTTCCGGGATTTGTAATCAAACTGAAGTGGAAGTGTGAAGCATAAAAGATGAATGAGAAAAATATGCAAGTCCTGTTTTAAAGCATGCCTTTCAGATGCTGACACAGGCTCTATATTGCATCTAAATGTGTTGTATTAGCTGTACCTAATCCAATTTTTATTTTAACCTTTTGGGGGAGGCATTTGTGAAACAGAAGTTTGCTTAAAGTTCTATAGGAAGACGGACATTTAGAAATCCCAACCGAGCAGTTGTTTGTGACTTGAGTAGATGAATCCGTTTCATTAAGGGTATCGTAAAATAATTGTTAAATCATTGGATTTACAATCCAGATGCTGAAGTGATAGTCTGGAGGCATGAGTTCAAATCCCACTATGACAGTTGTGAAAATTAAATTTAAACCAGGAATAGAAAACTAGAATCAGTAATATTTGACATTAAAACTACTGACTCATTGTTAAAAATCCAAAAGTTTCATTAATGTCCTTTTTGGAGAATCAGACCTGCTGGTTTTACTGAGTCTGGTTTATATGTTACACACAGCAATTTGGTTGACTCTCTCCAATGCTTTCTAAAACAGCCACTTAGTTTTCATAGCAGTTCTGATACAACCATAATGTACAGGGACTGCGTCATCAAGAAGGTAGCTCAAGTAGGCAATCAAGGATAGGTAATAAATGCTAGTTTCCCCAGCAATACCCACATCCTGTGAATGGATAAAGGCAAGTGCCAAAGTGCGTTGATTTCTAGGAATAGCATAATCATTTCCGAAGGTGGTGTTAATGGCCTCATCCTCCGTATGATGTGCCTCCATTTCACATTCACATATTGTGAATCATTAGCTTGCTTGTATGTTATGTAATTTACAACTCATGCAAAACGTCACAGCCCATGGTCCAATTGTCTCCGACCTCCTTGAGCTACACTGGTCCTCAAAATAAGATCATACAACAGCGGCTCAGCCTTCGCTCCTCAATTCAATATTGCTGGCCACCCTTCCCAGCCATGTATCTGTATTACATCTGTAACTGTGCTTTAAATTTAGTTCATTGGTTAAAAGCACTGAGTATCCAGAGGATGCTATCGGTTGCTACATAAATGAACCCTCTTTCCAATTTCACATGCTCCTCATCCTGTCATTTAATACTTTCCATCTTGTTGTCTCCCTTTTTTTTTTGGAACCTTCTAAGAATCCTTCTGCTTAACTGTTCCATTCCCTTCAACATTTTTTCCCCAGTCATTCAATATCCACTATCCTTTAAAGGCCTGAGACAATGTTGTGAGGAGTGTTAAAGAAATATAGGTTGTTGTGATTACTGAAAACTGTAGATCTGACTGGTCTATTGGCAGAGCTGGATCTCAGTAATCTTTTGTTAAATTTTGACAGATCTATCCTTGTGAGGATGGTGAGTGCTGCTGGAAGTGGCTATTGCTTCAATGCAAAGAGGAGCCGACTACGGGACAAACTCGTCCTGAGGAAACATGATCCAATAGGTAAATTGTAATGTGCAATGTGCAGCTGTGGTAGGTGAATGGAGAATGTGTCACTTGTGGAGTCTTCATTACCAGTGTTACTAACTCTTCTCCATTAATCTCAGATGACAACTCTAACTGTCCATTGCTTATTTATAACATCTTAAAATGTAATGTTTATTTATAGTATATTAATGTTATGTCTGTGCATCCTGCTGTGATTACACCTTTCTCTCTAACCTCATCTCACTTGAATTACACATACAGTCTTGGGTCCCTTTGTGAAATACTATAAAAATTAACTGGTATTCAGTTTTTAAAAAGTTCTTTCAAGGGATATGGGTTGGTCACCGGCTAGGCCAGCATTTATTACCCATGCCTAACTACCATTGAGAAGGTAGTGGATTGCAGTCTCACTAATGAATTGGTCTAATATGGTTTAGAACGACAAGCAGAATGTTACATATAAAGATACACCTCCGTTTTTGTCCTCGATTCAGTGTTAGGCATGCACAACATATTGCCAACTGGAAATGGGATGACCCATTAAGCAGAAATGATAACACATATTAGGTTGTTTGGCCAAGTAGTCCACGTTGATTATTTCCTTTTCAAAGACAGTAGTCCTAATCCTATCTTCTTGCCTTCTATTCAGAACCCATTAATCCCTCGTTCCTTTAGCTACCCATTAAGTTTCTGTTTCAGTTATTCTCTCTGATAATGTATTTTATAGTCTTCTAGCCTAGTGTGTGTATGTGAGTTAAAATTTCTCCTAGTCGCTACAACAGCAGTGGCCTGAGAATAACATTTGCAGGCTGATTCTCTAAAGCAGTGTGATATTCACTTCCCCTTCATCTGTGGCACTCAGGAGATTGGTTCTGGGCTTCCTTCCACCGTCTGCTAGCTTCAGCACAGCTTGCCCTAGGGGGCGAATTTAGCAGTTTTCTGTTGTGCTGCTTGGCACATCAACTAAAAAGCATTACACATACTGAATATCTGTGATCAATGTCTGTGTGCATGTGTAACTCCTTACTGTGGATGACTTGGATGAAACAGAAAAGAAAACTAAGGTCTGAACAAAACACACTTGCATTACTTGACCTTACTATTTTAGTTTCATAACTGGACTTGAATTTCAGCACACTGAGTATTAAATCGATATTGGGTATTACAACATAGTTCTTTTCCCTCCCCCATCAAAAAAAAATACAACTTGTGATTGGTTTCAAACGTTAGATCAAGTGAGCTAGACCAGATTATGTTCCCCTGTGCAATTCTCTGATAATGTGCCAACAGCCCTCCATGACTTTTACAGTCCTCCAGTTTTGGCTGTTGCATTCATTATTGGCAGCTGACCTAAGCCCTGAAATTACATCCTTAAAACTTTCCAGTTCTTAGTGTCTCCTTTTTAAGACGTTTAGAAACCTATGTCAAATCAAGCTTTTTGGTCACCCTTCCTACTATTTCCTTATATGAATGGTGTCAAATTTTATTTAACGAAATTCCTGTGGAACCTGATTCCCTTTGAATGTTTTACTAAGGAAAAGGTGCTGTATAATTGCAGCTTTTTTTTTGAACTCCAATACTGAATGAGCATTTTCACGACCGTGCATCTGAGTGCATGGTGATTTCTTGTTTACACCAGTATTTTTATAATCTCAGTACGTAAGGCTGGCAGGGTTTGTGCTGCAAACACTCACCGTTACAAGTAGAATTATTCAATTTGGATACAAGGATCTTTCACAGACTAAAGGGTGGTATTATATCATTTCAGATATAACAAACATGGTAGAGAAATAGTGGTTTACAGCTATTCATGTACTCTGCCATTTTCTGTCATTCTGTGAAAATAATTTCATTTCATTTTGATAGCAGAAACTCAAGTACATTTTTAATCACATCACTTATGATAAGGAACACATTATGGAGATGTCAAATGGGACCCATGTCAGAGAATAATTTTTCTATATTGATTGGCTGTTTGACATATCTAACTGTAAGAAGTTGATCTATGATCTATTTGCATGTTCCACAGCACAGAAAAAGGGCTCTCCAGTCCTTCAAGTCTGTGCTTGTCAAAAACAACCATTTAACTATTCTAATTCCATTTTCCAGCCTTTAGGCTATAGCTTTGTATGTCTTGGCATTGCAAATGTACATCTAAATACTTCTCAAATGCTAAAGGTTTTCTGCCTCTACCACCCTAACAGGTAGTGAGTTCCAGACACCTACACTGTCTGAGTGATAAATGTTTCCTCAATCCAAATCTATGCCTCCATCACTAATCCATCTATGAAGTAGAGAAGTTTCTACCTGTCTACCCTATGAATACCCTGCATAATTTTATGCATCTCAATCATGTCCTCCCGTAGAAAAACCATGCTGACTGTTCACAATTAATCCCTGCCATTCCTAGTCCAGATTAATTTTTGTTTTTCAAAATTGCTTCCAATAATTTTCCCCACTGAGGTTAGGCTGGCCTGTAATCTCCTATTTATCCTTTGTTGCCTTCTTGAATAGTGGTAACACACTGGCTGTCATGGAGTCCTCTGGCACCTCTCCTGTGGCTATCACTACCCTATTACTTTCACACTTCTCTAAAATTGCCTACATATCTGCTCTTTTATTTCTTGCAGATTGTTCTGGAGCCTATAGTATATTTCTTCCTCCTGTTTGATTTTTAAATTCTGTCCGTATGGCTTCATTTGAGGCTTCTAAAATGGCATCCTTCCTTACTGCTGTAATGGAATTCCTGATCGATATTGCAACACCTCCTCCTCTTTTACCTCCTTCCGTGTCTCACCTGAATATGTTCTTTTCTGGAGTACTGAGCTGCCAATTCTGCCTCCTCTCACCCCGGGTCTCAGTTACAGCAATGACATCATCCCCCCATGTTTTAATTTGAGTTTTCAAGTCATCTGTCTTGTTCGTCAGTCTCCTTGCATTAAAATAAGTAACATTTAACCTTGCCAAATCTCTTGTGCCTTAACTGGCCTATAATTTCTATGCCTTCTCGCTCCTGTATGTAATCGTCCAATTATTGGTTGCTATGTCATTGAAAAGCATTCTGATAATCTGTTGCTATGTGATCACATAATATTCTAATCCTCCACTAAACATGTATCCACTCATGGAAACAATTGGACAACAGTCGTGGCAGGACATTGGTTTGGGTGTGTTTCCTTTTCCAGAAAAAAAACCTCATGCCACTTACATCATGTGTTTGAGACTTTTAAATGAGAGGTGCGGTTCCAAAAAATATTTGGGCACAAGAATGGCTGAGAAAACATTTACATTCTGTGTTGTACTTTGTATCTAGGCTGGGATACGATGTCTCCCCTCACTTGTTAAAACATGAAAGACCCAAGGGCTTTAAGTGTCATATGATTGAAAAATGAACTTTTAGTACTCTTCCATGCAGAATGTTTGGCTTGAAGCAGTTCTGAAAATCTTTATTTTGCAGTCCTTGGAAATATTTAAACTTCTTTCACTGCTGAAGTTGTCAGCTTGCTCTAATCAGGTTACAGGGAATTACTCACTTTGATACTCTTCAGTATACATCTCATTTGGTTCTTGCTTTCTTACCCCCAATGTTTGAGAAAATAAAACTATATTGGTGCCTTTAAATAAGGTTCTTTGAGTGCTTATACACACTGCTGTATTTGTGTTAAATTGCCTTGTCTACATTTTCTTCCATTGGAGTCGTGATCTGGTTATTTTCAGAGTGTCTCTGCTAAGATTGCACATAAAGAAATTCGTACTGATGTGCAACATTGTGCACAATTACTGAAGCTTAATATAAATGGGCAAGAACTTCCTTTGCCAGTATTGCCTTGCATAGTTATTAAATCACAACCATATAAGCATGATGTAGCCTCTTTTGACCAAAGCAAAAACTACAACTCTGGGCATTCGGGGTAGGCAATAAATACTGGCCCTGCCAGTGATGCCCATGTCCTCTAAATAAATAAGAAAAAAAATGAGGCCACTTTCCCTATTTGCTACAGCAATGAAAATGTAATGGCAGTTTATCTTAGGACTGGGAATATTTGTGTAATTGGCACTATAAATGAGATTTGTTTTCAATATATAGGAGGGTGTCATCACCATTTCTTGCCCTGATACAGTTGGGCTGAAGGCAGGTAGTGTGCTCTTGAGCTTCTGCCAGTTCAATACATGTCACATTTGTGCACCCATATCAAAACTACATAGCAACACTGACTCCTTCTTGGCTAGTTCCTACAAGATCACCATTCTAATATTTGGATTTATCTAGGAATTGTTTCACACTTCCTCTAAGCTCTAAAATATCTAGGAGTACAGGTTCATAGCTTGTTGAAAGTAGAGTTGCAGGTAGACAGGACGGTGAAGAAGGCTTTTAGTACGCTTGCCTTTATTGGTCTGTGCATTGAGTGTAAGAGTTGGGACACTGTGTTGCGGCTGTATAAGACATTAATGAGGCCATTTTTAGAATACTGTATCCAATTCTGGTCATCCTTCTGTAGGAAGGATAATGTTAAACTTGAAAGAGTGCAGAAAAGATTTACAAGGATGTAAATTGTGGGTACAATTACAACATTTAAAAAGGCATCTGGATGGGTATATGAATAGGAAGGATTTAGATGGTTATGGGCCAAATGCTCATAAATGGGACTAGGTCACATTGGGATGACTGGTCGGTGTGGATGAGTCTTAGTCTTATGTTCTGCATTGGCAGATGAGGGTAGGTCAGTGAAAAGTTTTTCTGTTGTGTCCCTGGCACTGGTCCTCAGAGAACAACTGACATTAAGGGCTCCTCATCTATGGTCAGGTACCCATCTGGCAGCTGCTTACTTGGTATCAATTTTGTTTTAGTATCCTGTATTGTAACTACACTTATTTGTTTCTTTTCCAGTAAACAAGCACGTTCTTTTCTTTGAGAAGAAGAAAATCCGGTCAATCTGATATAGGCAGCTGAAGTGAACTGATTTTGTGTGAGGACAATTCAGGAACTGAATGAAATTTCCTGGAAATAATGAATACCACCTGTGGTTTGGGGATATTTCAAAATCTGGCAAGAACATCAGAAGAGGGAACAGTCTCTTTTACACTTTTATTTACAACTTACAAGTTATTAAAAAAAAATAAAATGAACAATGGCTAGAACCAAACTGAATGGCCTGTTCTTTCATTTTTTTTCCCCTCTAAAAGAGTTCCTGAGGGAGCTGTGCTCTGTGGGGGTAGCTAGCTTGAGTTCCTTGTGATTGAACACTCACGGAAGCGATGTCACAGGCCCTTCTGCTCATTTCATCCAGTTCCATGCAAGGATAACAAGCCATGTAGAATGCCAGAGCACCCAAAAAGCTGTCGCCTGCACCCTTAAAAGTAATTTGAGAAAGAATTAGTTTATTCCAATGGAATTAAAGGTCTAATGGTAATTCATTTGGTAAATGACTATGCATTTTCTTGCTATGTCTTGTACATGTGCTAAACTCTGAATCACTGCCAACACACCGGTAACAAGTGCATGCAGTATCTGGTTTCTTCTCCTTTCTTACTATTTCTCAGCAAGGAAAAAGGTAAGCTACCTATTCAGGTTGAGTTAGTGAATGTGGCCATACTGCTCCCAGCCAAGAGTTATTCATGTGCTAGGGTGGCAGTGAAAGAAAGTAGTATAAATCCAAATCGAGTCATAGAAATCTGCAGCACTGAAAAAGACCCATTGCATCTGCCCTGGTCAAAACCAACTGCCTAGTGATTCTTCCACGGGGGACCACTAAAACAAAATGTCTTGATCAGACCTTTGGCCATGCTGCAGAATAAACTACCCAGTGAAACAAAACTGCACAATTTTTTGTAAACTTTCTTTTGTAAGTCTGGCAGATTAATAGTCATAGAGCTGTACAGTATGGAAACAGACCCTTCAGTCCAACTTGTCCACGCCAACCATATATCCTAAATTAATCTAGTTCCATTTTCCTGCATCTGGTCCATATCCCTCTAAACCCTTTGTATTCATGTACTGATCTAGGTGCCTTTTAAATGTTGTAATTGTACCAGCCTCCTCGATTTCGTCAGGCAGCTTATTCCATACATGTGCCACCCTCGGCATGAAAATGTTGCCCCTTAGGTCCCTTTTAAATCTTTCCCCTCTTGCCTTAAATGTTTGCCCTCTAGTTTTGGACTTGCCCCACCCTAGAGAAAAGACCTTCGTTATTCACCCTATCTATGCCCCTCATGATTTTATAAATTTCCATAAGGGCATCCCTCAGCCTCCAGTGCTCCAAGGAAAATAGCCCCAGCCTTTCAGCCTCTCCCTATAGCTAAAACACTCCAACCGTGGCAACATCCTTGTAAATCTTTTCTGAACCCTTTCAAGTTTCACAACATCCTTCCTACAGCAGGGAGACTAGAATTGCATGCAGTATTCCAAAAGTGGCCTTTTAGTGTTTGTACAGCTGCAACATGACCTCCCAATTCCTAAGTGTGATGCACTGACCAATAAAGGCAAGCAGACCAAACACCACCTTCAGTATCCTGTCTACCTGGGATTCCACTTACATGGAACTATGAACCTGCACTTCTTTGTTCAGCCTCACTCCCCAAGACCTTACCATTAAAAATGTACAAAAATTGTCTAAGCATACTTAACAAGAACATCCCAAAATGGTGTGTGATATGGTTGTCATTTAAAAGAATAAAGTATGAACAGCAGCAATGTAATAATAAGAGGCTCTGTTTGCTCATTTACTGTTTCCAGTGAACCACTGATTGTTTGGAGCTCAATTTACTTAACCTCCTGAAACAGCCAAAAGCAGGTAAGTCAATCAAGAGAACAGAGCTTTCTTAAAATAAAATAGATAAAAACTCTTTGGTACCAGCAGGACTAGAAACTAGGAGCATTTAGCTGTGACATGCAACAAGCCAGAAGAGAATAGTGCAATGATATTTGGACTACTTTTGAAATGAATTCTATGAACAGATTGAAGGCTAGAAGAATATGTACACAGATATATGTTCAAACATTCTGTGGAACATAGTTCCGTTTATGATTGACCACAGGAATGTTATCTCTGGAATACAATTGCAGTGTTGTCTGCAATTGCAGGAATTGTGTTAAGGTATTGTCCTGGTTATTTCTGGTCACTTATTGCCTTTGGAGCATCAAAGAGAAGTCTTGCCTACTAGCTACTCCTCAATGTTTAAGAAGTCAGAGTCTGTGACAGCATCAAAGAAACAAAGAAAACTGAAAGAACTGTGGATACTGTAAATCAGAAACAAAAATAGATTGATGGAAAAGCTCAGCAGGTCTGACAGCATCTGTGAAGAGAAATCAGAGTTAACATTTTGGGTCCGGTGACCCTTCCTCAGAAGGCAAAGTGAGCCTTGACAGTTTGAATTGCTTGTCTATTTTTAAATTGAGAAAACACACAGGGCTGAGCTTTAAAGGCACAAGTAGTGCAAACGTTGTAGAGAAGTGAAAATGCTGGTTAAATTTTGAAAAGAAGGACTAGGTGTTATCATGGTTTAATGTACAGGTGGCGGCACATAAAAAGCTGAGAAATCAAAATTCTGAAATCCTTAAGCTAAGTTTCTGCAGCAAATTGAGATCTGGATATTTACATGAAAATAGAAATCGGCAGCAGGAGTAGGCCATTCTGCCTCTTTAGCCTGTTCTGCCATCCAACGGGATCATGGCTGATTTGACTGTTACTCTCGGCACTGAACTCTGACAGACTTCACTAGTTACAGGTCAGCTATTAATATGCTGCTTTTCTATTCTCCCTGCCGAAATGGACAAGTTCACATTTCTGATGTTACACTCCATTTGCCAAATATTTGCCTGTTCCTTCTATATCTCTTTGGCAACTCTCTTCTTCACAAATTGATTTCCTACCTATCTTAAGCAAATTTAGCAATGATACATTGGTCTCTTTATCCAAGTGATTAATATAAATGGTAAATAATTGAGCCCCGACACTGATCACTGTAGCACATCACTAAGCACACCAACCAACCCAAAGGCAATTGGTTTATGTCCGGTCTCTGCTTCCATTAGCCAACCAATCCTCTATGCCAATATGTTACCCCTCTAGATGATCAGGTCTTAGTTTAGATAGCCTTTAAGATGGCACTTTCTCAAATGCCCTGTGGAAATCTGGGAAAGTTGTGCTATTATGGTAATATCACTGGATCTAGACATGCAGGGTAATGTTCTGGCGACATGGGTTCAAAATACGTCACAGCAACTGGTGGAATTTAAATTCAGTTAATCAATTAGAATTGAAAACTAGTCTCCATTACAACAATTGATAGTTTCATGGTTATTGTTAAGACCCATCTGGTTCACAGATTTTTTTTTGGGAAGGAATCTCATTCTTACCTAGTGTGGCCCATATGACTTCAGACCCACAGCAATGTGGCTGACTTTTAACTGCCCTCTGAATTGATGCAGCAAACCACTCAGTTCAGGCACTAATTAGAGAAGGGCAGCAATTGCTCGCTTTACTTGCCTTTCTTTTAAATACTTGTAGAAACTCATATTCCAACCACACATCTTTCATGCTCTTCATTTCACCTTCCCCATAATCTTCTGGTCGTTCTTTGCTGTTCTTTATAGTTAGTCCAATCCTATGATCTGGCACTCAGCTTTGCACAATTATATGTTTTTTCAGTTTGATGATATTTTTAACTTCCTTTGTTAGCCACAGTTGGTGTGCCTTCCCTTAGAATCTCTGTTTTGAAATATTGCCTTAAATTTTTCATCAACTTATCTCTACTGACTATCCCTTAACCTAGTTTACATATGAATATAAGTATTGGGTGCAGGAATACACCAATCTCTAATCCACATCGCGATTTAATAAGATCATGGCTGATAGGATTATGGCCTTAAATTCACATTTCCGCCAATCTCTGATGACCTTTGACTCCATTGTTCATTGAGAATCTATGTATCCACATCTGCCTTAAAATTACTCACCACATTTCCATGGAAAGAGTGTTCTAAAGATTCACAACCCTTTGAAAGAAAGTCTTCAAGCACTTGTATTTGATCACACTTCTCTCCCTTAAACTGAACGTGAAGTTCAAATCATAATCTCTGCTACCTAGGCAGCACCTTTGCTATGTCATATTGGCCAATACCAGATCTAGTACAGCATGCCATTTGGCTGTTTCTAGAACATACTGCTGTTAGAAACTGTCTTGAAAGCACTCCTCATCCAAAACGTGCAGATTAAATCACCCACATTAACAGGCATGGGGCTGGATGAACACAGCAGGTCAAGCAGCATCATAGGAGCAGGAAAACTTTATCTCTGATACAATCACCCACATTATTGCTTTACCTTTCTCACAAGCTCCCATCATTTCTTCATATATACTCTCTCCTACAGTAGGGTTACTGTTAAAGAAGTCTACAAAGCACTCACATGCTTTACTTCTTTACTATTTCTCATCTCGAACCAAACTGCTATGATCTCCAGAACTAAAGTCAGCTTTCTCTTTCACTGATGTCATTCTTATTTAATAGGGCTACGTCTCCACCTCTCTTTAGTTTTCTGCTCTTCCGAAAATGTCATGTATCCTAGAATATTCAAATCCAAATCTTTATCATCTTGTAGTCATGTCATCTTGAATACATATATATTTATTTTGATCTGTGCTGTTAATTTTTTTTTTAATATAAACGTCACATGCATTTAAAAACAGCACCTTTAGTTATGTCCTTTCACTATTTCTAGCCTTAGCCACGGTTGCAATGTTGGGTTTATACATGGTCTCTTCCTGACACACTCTGATCATTATTGCCTTTATAGCAATCTTGCACTCGGGCCTCGTCTTCTCTTTAATTTATCACATCTTCCCAGACTTGCTCTTCATTTTACCACGTAGTTTATAGCCTTCTCTATCACTGTTACATGACTCACCAGTCCCCACACAATTCAACTTCCACTTTCCCCAGTAACAGTGCCATGCCCCAAAAATCAAAATGATTTTTCCCACTCCAATCTTTGAACCACAAATTTCATCTCTCTCATCTTATTTGGACTAAGCCTATTTGCTCATGGCCCAGGTAATGATTATCTGAGAGATTATCTTTGAGGATCTGCCTTTTAATTTAGCCTCTCTCTGTTTATACCCCCTCAGCAGACCTTCTTTCCTAGTCCCATGTAAGTGGCTGGTACCTACATGGACCACGGCTACTGGATACTTTCCCTTTCACTGCAGATGTCTCGAACCCTGGCACCAGTCAGGCAGCACAGGAGTCTGGACTTGTGGAGAACTGTAACTTGGCAGATGGCATATAATGTGAGGTAATGCACTTTGGCAGGAAGAATAGAGAAGCTGAACATTATTTAAATGGAAAAATACGGAAAAAGCTGCAACAGAGGAATTGGGGAGCCCTTGTGCATGAATTATAAAAAGCTCACATTAGGTGTTCAACAGATAGCAGGGAAATCCTCCTAAAACTATATAAGGCACTTGTTGGACCACACCTATAATACTGCGAACAGCTCTGGTTCCCCTTATCTAAGGAAATTTATTTGAAGCACTGGAGACAGTCCAGGGAAGGTTTACTGGGTTGATAAATAAAACAAAGAACTGGAAATCCGAAATGGTGAGAGTACTGGAGAAATACAGCAGGTCTAGCAGAATCTGTAGAGAGAATAACAAAGTTAATGTTCTGAGACTAGTGACCCTTCATCAGAACGGATGAAGAGTCACTAAACTTAGAAAGTTAACTCTTTTTCTCTCTACAGATCACTCGGTTGATTATGAGTATGGAGATATTCTCTTTTGAGGGCAGGTTGAGTAAGTTGACCTGGTACTCATTGAATTTTAGAATGAGGTGCCCTAATTAAAACATACAAGATTGTTAGGGGGTTTGACATAGAAGCATAGAAAAAAGTAAGAACAGCTGTAGGCCACTTGGCGCTTCAAGCCTGCTCCAACATTCATTATAATCATGGCTGAGCATCCAACTCAATAGCCTGTTCTTGATCTTCCCCCAAGTCCTTTGTTACCTTTAGCCTCAAGTATTATATCTAATTTCTTCATTAAATCAAACAATATTTTAGCCTTGACTATTTTCACATCATGGTACATGCTCAGAGGTTGTTTCCTCTGGTCAGAGAGGCTAGGAGCAGAGGGCATAATGTCAGAGTAAGGGTCACTCAACTAACAGAGAGGAGGGATTTCTTCTGAGGGTGGTCAATCACTGGAATTCTTTATTGCCAAGAACTGTTGAGGTTGGGATTTTGAGTAAATTCAACATTGAATTTTTTTTCCATCAGGAAAGGCATCAAAGGTTACAGGGAAAAGGTGGGAAAGGGGTTGAAGAGTTAGATCTGCCATGATCTCTGAATGACGGAACAAACTCAATGAGCTGCGTGGCCCATTTCTGCTTTGAGTCTTATGGTCTAACTGTCAACCTGACAATTCTGTCCATTGCTACCACTACATTTCACCTTCCACCTCTGCCCGCTTGAATGGTTTCCTGCGCTACGGTCTGTTTTCTCATTCACGCTGAAGTCACCATCTTCATGCATACAAACTGTAAGAACCTCAAACCTGCTGGAAAATTTCAAAGGCTGAGATTCCGTGACCTCCATCTTCATATCTGGCACATTTGTAGTCACACTGTCCTGTTCGTGACCACTAAATAAATCAGAAGACTTTATCCTAAGGGGTGTGATTAGTTATTGGAAAAAAAAGTGTACATGTAACTTCCCTCTCCCTGATGCATTGCAGTGTGTACAGCATAGCCTGCAGCATATAAGCTCTAAACTGAAACACCTTGAGTTACAGACAACTTCTGCAGACTGGATTATGCTAGTATCCAGAAGCACCCACATCCTGCAGATGTAACACAACACCTGCCCTGCCATTATTAATGTATTGTTAATTAATTTATAATTAATATCGCAAGCAGCGTTACTACTACCAATAACAATAAATCATATAACTACAACATTTCCTGGTCTTTAATAGCTACCACTCACTCACTCATTTCCTTGGCATGTTGCGTATCAGTTTTCTCCAAATGAATTTGAGGAGTTTCAAGCAGCTGAACTCCCACTAGTGTTCTGTCCTCTGATGGAGCTTTTCAAATCCTGCTGTCCTGAAGACTACCACACTTAGAAATAGAAAGGAGCACCTCTTCCCTTTTTCAATAAATTACCTTACCTCACCAAACTCCTAGCTTCACACACAAGCAGCACTCCATGAAAAGTTGCACGCCAGTCTCCTCTATTGTACTGTGACTCAGAGGAGTGTGCTCTGTCGCAGTTCTTCCATTATCCTATCTCAGACTGGCAAAGAAACAGCAGGAGAAATCAGATATGGGCTACCACCACATGTGCGCAGCTCCTTTATTTTCCATTGCTGGCTGCAACTTTGCAGCCTGCTGGGTGATGGCAGTGATACAGCCTGGATTCCCAGCACTCCTGCATGATTCTCTTGTCAACGTTCACCGCGATTTCAAGTTGAGGCCTGGTACAGAGAACTTGTAAATATCAGACAATAGCAGGAAACCAGTCAAATATACGTCATAGCCTCGACCCAGGTAATCGAGTTTTAGGTTGGAGTGACGAGCATTATTAACGCAACCAGTTAATGAAATTCAAGCTCCTATTGTCACAACTGGAATGCAAGCAAGGAAGAGTACTTTCCATCCATTACCTTGAGTCCAGGGTGTTTTTGACAAGCACAATTCTCATAGAATAATAATCATGTAGTACAGAAGAGGTCCTTTGTCCATCGAGTCAGCACAACCAAAACTACTCTACACTAGCCCCATTTTCCAGCACCTGGCCCACTAAACCCCCAATCGTTTGCACTACGTCTATCCCAATTAATGTTGGGAAAGTTGAAATCCACTAATATAATTACCCTATTGTTATTTTTATACATGTCAGTGAATTGAACATAGAACATCGAACAATACAGCGGAGAACAGGCCCTTCGGCCCTCGATGTTGCGCCGCCCTGTGAACTAATCTAAGCCCATCCCCCTACACTATCCCATCATCATCCATATGCTTATCCAAGAACTGTTTAAATGCCCCTAATGTGGCTGAGTTAACTACATTGGCAGGCAGGGCATTCCACGCCCTTACCACTCTCTGAGTAAAGAACCTGCCTTTGACATCTGTCTTAAATCTATACCCCTCAATTTGCAGCTATGCCCCCTCGTACTAGCCAACGTCATCATTCCAGGAAAAAGACTCTCACTGTCCACCCTATCTAATCCTCTGATCATTTTGTAGGTCTCTATTAAATCCCCTCTTAGCCTTCTTCTCTCCAATGAGAACAGACCCAAGTCCCTCAGCCTTTCCTCATAAGACCTTCGCTCCAGACCAGGCAACATCCTGGTAAATCTCCTCTGCACCTTTTCCAATGCTTCCACATCCTTCCTGTAATGGGGCGATCAGAACTGTACGCAATATTCCAAGTGAGGCCGCACTAGCGTTTTGTACAGTTGCAGCACGACATCACGGCTCTGGAACTCAATCCCTCTCCCAATGAAACCTAACACACCGTATGCCTTCTTAACAGCACTATCAACCTGGGTGGCAACTTTCAGGGATCTATGTACCTAGACACCAAGATCCCTCTCCACATCCACACTACCAAGAATCTTTCCATTGACCCAGTATTCTGCCTTCCTATTATTCTTCCCAAAGTGCATCACCTCACATTTATCTGCATTGAACTCCATTTGCCACCTTTCAGCCCAATTCTGCAGTTTATCCAAGTCTCCCTGCAACCTGCAACATTCTTCCACACTGTCCACCACTCCACCGACTTTAGTGTCATCTGCAAACTTACTAACCCATCCACCTATGTCTGCTCCAAGTCATTTATAAAAATGACAAAACAGATCCTTGTGGCACACTACTAGTAACCGGACTCCAGGCTGAATATTTTCCATCAACCCCCACTCGTTGCCTTCTTTCAGAAAGCCAGTTTCTAATCCAAACTGCTAAATCTCCCTCAATCCCATGCCTCCGCATTTTCTCCAATAGCCTACCATGTGGAACCTTATCAAAGGCTTTACTGAAGTCCATGTACACCACGTCAACTGCCCTACCCTCATCCAAGTGCTTGGTCACCTTCTCAAAAAACTCAATGAGGTTTGTGAGACACGACCTGCCCTTGACGAATCCATGTTGATTATCTCCAATCAAATTGTTGCTTGCTAGATGATTATAAATCCTATCTCTTATAATCCTTTCCAAAACTTTTCCTACAACAGATGTAAGGCTCACTGGTCTATAATTACCTGGGTCATCTCTACTGCCCTTCTTGAACAAGGGCACAACATTTGCAATCCTCCAGTCCTCTGGTACTAAACCTGTAGCCAATGACGACTCAAAGATCAAGGCCAAAGGCTCCGCCATCTCCTCCCTAGCTTCCCAGAGAATCCTCGGAAAAATCCCATCCGGCCCAGGGGATTTATCTACCTTCACACCTTCTAGGATTGATAACACCTCCTCCTTACTAACCTCAATCCTTACAAGTCTAATAGCCCGTATCTCAGTCTTCTCCTCTACAATATTCTCCTTTTCCTGAGTGAAAACAGATGAGAAATATTTGTTTAGCACCTCTCCGAACTCCACAGGGTCCACACACAACTTCCCACTTCTGTCCTTGACTGGCCCTATTCTTACCCTAGTCATCCTTTAATTCCCCACATACCTATAGAAAGCTTTAGGGTTCTCCCTAATTCTACCTGCTAATGACTGCTCATGTCCCCTCCTTGCTCTTCCTAACTCTCTCTTTAAATCCTTCCTAGCTAATCTGTAACTCTCCATCGCCTCATCTGAACCATCTCATCTCAATGTCACATAAGCCTCCCTCTTCCGCTTAACAAGAGATACAATTTCTTTTGTAAACCAAGGTTCCCTTACCTTATCACTTCCTCCCTGCCTGACAGGGACATACCTATCAAGGACACGCAATATCTGTTCCTTAAACCAGCTCCACATTTCGATTGTCCCCATCCCCTGCATTTTGCTACCCCATTCTATCCCTCCTAAGTCTTGCCTAATCGCATTATAATTGCCTTTCCCCCATCTATAACTTTTGCCCAGTGGCATGTTCCTATCCCTTTCCATTGCTAAACTAAACGTAACCGAATTATGGTCACTCTCTCCACAGTGCTCACCTACCACTAAATCAAACACCTGGCCTGGTTCATTACCAAGTACCAGATCCAGTGTGGCCTCCCCTCTTGTCGGCCCTTCGACATACTGTGTCAGGAAACCCTCCTGCACACACACTGGACAAAAACCGATCCATCCGACGTACTAGAGTTATAGCATTTCCAGTCAATGTTGGGGAAGTTAAAGTCTCCCATAATGACCACCTTGTTCCTTTCACTCCTGCCCAGAATCGTTTTGCTGATCCTCTCCTCCACATTCCTGGAACTTTGCGGAGGCCTATAAAAAACTCCCAGCAGTGTGACCTCTCCTCTCCTGTTTCTGACCTCAGCCCATACCACCTCAGTAGACGAGTCCTCGTCAAAAGTTTTTTCAGCCACCGTTATACTGTCCTTGACTAACAAAGCCACACCTCCCCCTCTTTTACCACGTTCCCTGATCTTTATGAAAGATCTAAACCCTGGAACCTGCAACATCCATTCCTGACCCTGCTCTAACCACGTCTCCGAAATGGCCACAACATCGAAGTCCCAGGTACCTATCCATGCTGCAAGTTCACCTACCTTATTCCGGATACTCCTGGCGTTGAAGTAGACACACTTCAAACCAGCCTGCTGTCTGCCAGCACACTCCTGTGATGGTGAAATCCTGTCCATGTCCTCCCTACTCTCATCCTGTGTACTGGAACTACACCACAGGTTCCCATGCCCCTTCTGAGCTAGTTTAAATCCACCCGAATAGCACTAGCAAATTTCCCACCCAGGATATTGTCTACATATCTGCTCCTCTATTGCTCACTAACTGTTTGGGGACCTGAAATACACTCTCAGCAGTGTGACTGCTCTGTTGTTATTCCTAAACTCTACCCACAAAGCCCAATTTGCAGACCCTTCTAAGATATCAACCCTCCTTACTGCAGTAACTGACTCCTTAAGTAATAATGCGGCAACACCTCTTTTACACCCCTCCCTTGTCCTGCCTGAAGATGCTTTCCCCAGGAATATTGAGTTGCCAGACCATTTTCCTCCCTCAAATACATCTGTGAGAGCAACAATGTTACAATTCCACATGTAAATCTACACCTTTAACTGAATACTGCAGCCCATTGAAATGGGTCAAGGATAACTTCATAGACCATCTACCTGCATCCTGCTGTCTAATCCAATGTTCTGTTTCTATTCATTATTATGTAAACTGGACAACTGTTAGGATACAAATGGGCTATGATAGCCAGAACTCACAAAATAGATCACATACTTTGTACATTAGGTAAAAATTATAATAAATATTACGCGTGAAATTAAACATTGTTTGTATGATGATTTGGTAAATGGGGCCAAACCTAAGTTCAGAAGGAGAAGATCCTGAGAAACCTTTGTCTTAAAATTTAAAACATGGGATGTTGAGGGACTTGATGAAGTTAAATTTCAGTACACTGCTACACAAAGAATAACTGCTAAACAGGAAGCATTGAGCATTCATGACAAAACCTGGGTGTGAATAACAAATTTACAGAAAACAGCAGGGCAGGGTGGGTGAGGTGCTGAGTAGGTTCTGTGTTGTAACCCCTACTGTTCCTAATTTGCATTAACAACTTGCAATCAGGAACTCGATACAAA
The DNA here is from genome assembly GCA_024137785.1 of Ginglymostoma cirratum. NCBI lineage: Eukaryota > Metazoa > Chordata > Chondrichthyes > Orectolobiformes > Ginglymostomatidae > Ginglymostoma > Ginglymostoma cirratum. The sequence continues at coordinate 33,524,930 of JAHRHZ010000040.1, read as the reverse complement.
CTGGTCGAATTTACACATGAATCCAAACTGGGAGGCAGACTGAAACCTACACGGTATTGGTGAAGAAAAATACAGCACGTAAGAAGTGTGTTGAGATAGAAAATGGTGAAGTAATAAGTGGGCTAAGGTTTTTCCAAGAGATACGGGCACATGATGGGAATAAGGAGTTGAGAGAAATAAAGCCAAGAGTTGTAAATGCTGGAAATCTGAAGCAAACAGAAATTGCTGGAGAAACTCAGTAGATCTAGCGGCATCTGTTGAGAGAAGGTAGCCTCAAACCTTTTGGATCCAGTGACCTTCCTTCAGAGGGTTAGGAGAGATTTGCCATGATCTTTTTGCATAAATCATAGAAAGTTTACAGCAGACAAAGAGGCCACTTGGTCCACTGTGTCTGTGCCGGCTGAAGACATCCACTCCCTCCACCACTGATACTCAGTAGCAGTAGTGTGTACTGTCTACAAGATGCATTGCAGAAATTCATATTTAGATCCTAAGACAGCACCTTTTAAACCTGTGACCACTTTCATCTACAAGTACAAAAGCAACACATACATAGATTTCCTGACTTGGAAATATATCGCTGTTCATTTACTGTTGCTGGGTCAAAATCCTGGAATTCTCTCCCCAATGGCATTGCAGATCAACCCACAGCAAGTGGGCTGCAGTAGTTCAAGAAGGCAGCTCACCACCACCTTCTCAAGGGCAACTAGGGACAGGCAATAAATGCTGACCAACCAATGTCACCCACATCCCACAAATGAAGTAAAAAGTACATTTCATTAGAGGCAGTTTAGAGAATGTTTACTAGATATCCCTGGTATGAAGGAACTGTCTTTTGAGCAAAGTCTAAACAGATTGAGACTCTGCTCACTGGAATTTAGAAGAATGAGAGGTGATATGATTGAAACATATAAGATTCTTAAGAGGCTTGACAGGGTAAACGCTAAGAGGACATTTCCCCTCATGGGAGAGTCTAGGACCAGACGACACAGTCTTAGAATAAAGGGGCACCAAATTAAGACTGAAATGAGGAGGCATTTCTTCTCTCAGAGGTTTGACAGTCTTTGGAACTCCTTGCACAGAGAACTGTGGGGGAAGAGTCCTTGTGTATATTAAGGTGGGGATAGATAGATTCTTGTTCAATAGGGGCAACAAAGGGTTACAGGGAAAATGCAGAAAACTGAATGTGACAAAAGTTGTATCAACAACTCCTATTCCTATTTCTTATGGTTTAAATATTTGAATGTAAATTGTAGAGGATGGGAGCAAACAAATACTTAGTCTACTAAGTTGTATTCAACAGAGTTTGTTTGTACTATGCAAGAACCAAACAGATGATGCTGACAGATGACAAAGTATAAGATTTGAACTACGTAATGGGTCTGAGTAAATAATCACTATACCATAAGAATACAAGAACTAGGAGCAGGGGTAACCAATTTAGCCCCACAAAAGCATGCTCTAACATTTAATACGATTGCAGCTGATCTCATCTCAGCCTCCAATCCACTTTCCTGCCTGCTCTCCTTAACTCTTTAACACATTACTAATTAAAATCTGTCTGTCTATCTCCTTAAATTTACTCAAAGTCCCAGCATCCACTGCACTCTGGAATAGTGAATTCCACAAATTCACGACCCTTCAACAAAAGTAATTTCTCCTCATTTCTGTTTTAAATCTGCCATCCCTTAGCCGAAAACCATGACCTCTCAATCTAGATTGCCCCTCAAGGGGAAATATCTGCTCCAAGTCTACTTTGGCAGTCCACTTTGGCATCTTATTTACCTCAATTAGATCTCCACTCATCCCTCTAAACTCTAGCAAGTATAGACCTAATCCCTCCTCAGAAGGTAAGCCAGTCATTTCTGGAATTAATCTGCTGAAGCTTCTCTAAACTGACACCAATGCAATTACATCCTTCCTCAAGTAAGGGGACCAAAACTATATGTAGTACACCAGATGTAGTCTCACTAATGTCTTGTACAATTTGCAACACTTCCCTACTTTTATACACCAGTCCTTTATGCCAAAATGCCATTTGCCTTCCTTATTACTTGCTTTCCCTGCATATTAGCTTTCTACACCTCTTGAACAAGGAGATCCAGATCCCTCTGCACCAAAGCATTTTGAATTTTCTCTCCACTTAGACAATAAGCTGCCTTTTTATTCTTCTGAGCAAAATGGACAACCTCACTTACTTATGTACGGTAAATGACACCTGCTAAATTTTGGCCCTAACCGTATCCATTTGTAAATTTCTTATTTCTTCATTGCAACTTACTTTCTCACCTAGTTTAATAATTTTAAGGTCTACACAGGCACAGTGTTTGAACCTAATTCAATTCATATGAACAAAAATGGGTGGAAAAAATGTAAAACAATCTCTGATCATCTCTTTACTGATAACTTTAAACCACAAATATTACCAAAGGCCTGACTCACTTAGCTCTAACAGTCCCATTTGTTCTAATGCAGCTGCTACTTGGCATCATACTAGTTAACCCTGACTTTGACATTAGTCACCTCAGTGGATCATCTTTAAGAGATGCTTCAGATTACACATTTCATTTTAAAATCATAACTCCTCCATTACAGTGCCAGTCCAGATTTGGCGTAGAATAAAACAAAGAACTGAAGATCGGAAACAAAAGCAAATTGCTGAAGAAACTCAGCAGGTCTGGCAATATCTGTGAAGAATCTAGTGACTCTTCTTCAGAACTCCTGGAGGAATCAGAGGGAAAGGAGTGACTGGATATGTGGATAGAGTCTAGAGAGAGGGGGAAAAAAAGGGAAGGCAGACAAAGGGGTTATTGCTTGTAAGTCAGGAAAGGAGAAGCTAGAGAGGTGATGTAGGGTCCCCAAGTAGAAAGGGAGGTACTCATCATCTAACTTGCAATAGTGTATGTTTATCATGTTTCTTTTCAGGGTATTTACTCTCTGCTTGTTGGTCACATATATCCAACACTGGTTCTCTAAATGCACATGACATCATTAAGGACAAAAACAAAATTGCTGGAAAAGCTCAGCAGGTCTGGCAGCATCTGTGAAGGAAAAAACAGAGTTGACATTTCGGGTCCAGAACTGTTTCTGAACTGAGCTCTGAGGAAGGGTCACTGGACCCGAAACGTCAACTCTGTTTTTTCCTTCACAGATGCTGCCACACCTGCTGAGCTTTTCCAGCAACTTTTTGTTCCTGATTTACAACATCTGCAGTTCTTTTGGTTTTTATTATCATTAAGGATCCAACTGTAACTGTTCTTGTCAGGAGAAAGCTGGCTCGGTACAATGTCTACTTCACTGTTCTCAGTCAGATTCATTGACCTTAGGAGGGCAAGCTCAAGGAAACCAGTGCCGATTATACATTAATTTTGAGTGCAAACGGGGAACAGTGTGAAGCTTTTGTGATTGTGAACCACCTTGTCAACAAGTTCACTTGTCTTCTCAATGAACATCTGATGGTGCTTAAGCTCCTTCTGTGTAACAATAAGCAGGTATCCCTTATCCCTGTATATACTCCCACCATGACCAGCTTTGATCAAATCAAGGTGGCGATTGACAGTCAGCCATTTGTGTCAACTATCAACTTAAGGGTTGATGAAGATCACCAGGCCCGAGTCATAGAATCCCTACAATGTGGAAGCAGGCCATTCGGCTCATCGAGTCCAGACCAACCCTCCAAAGAGCAACCTACACCCCACACCTTATCCCTGTAACCCTGCATTTCCCATGGCTAATCCACCTAGCCTGCACATCCCTGAACACTATGAGCAACTTAGCATGGCCAATCTACCCAACCTGCACATCTTTCATTTGCGTTGGGCAGGATCACCAGAGCACCCGAAGGGAACCCACACAGACATGGGGCGAATGTGCAAACTCCACACAGACAATCACTCATGGGTTGAATCGAATACTGGTCCCTGGCACTGTGAGGTAGTAGTGCTAATCACTGATCCACTGTGTCACTGAATCTTCGAGCCCTTCTCCGCATGTGAAGGAGCCATTGGAAAAAAGCATGGGTGATGGTTGCAGGAGAACTGGCCATCTCTTGTTGAAGATAGAGACACAGAAAACAGAAGCAGGAATTGGCCATTTGGCTCTTCAAACCTGCTGCACCATTCAATAGGATCATGTCTGATCATCCAACTGAGGAACCTGTTCTGACATTTCTCTCCATATCATTTGATTCCTTCAGCTCTAAGAACTGTACCTAATTCCTTCTTGAAAACATTCAATGTTTTGACCTCAACTAATTTCTGTGGCAAAGAATTCCACAGGCTCACCGCTTTCGATGTGAAGAAATTTCTCCTCATCTCAGACCTAAATTACATCGCCTGTATCCTTAGACTGTGATCACTGGTTCTGGACTACCCAGTCACTAGAAACATCCAAGATAACAAGGTGTGGAGCTGGATGAACACAGCAGGCCAAGCAGCATCAGAGGAGCAGGAAGGCCGACGTCTCGGGCCT
>JAHRHZ010000040.1:33481271-33520060 GCA_024137785.1 Ginglymostoma cirratum | reverse complement strand
AATCCCCTCATGTTTCTAAACACCAATGAATATAGTCCCAACTGATCCAGTCTCCCTGATCCAATGCTGAACATAAGTTCTTCATCAGTAACACAGTTTCCACTTTCCTAATTGCAACAAGATGTCTTGGATGCTCCCCCATTCCATGGATTAGCCTGTAACTGACACTGTCACAACCAAGCAGCGGACAGGAAGGATATGCATGTAGCAAGATACACGTGTAAATGAAAGCTATGTGCAGTATTGACTGCTGGATTGACCACTGTCATGTAATGCAAATCTAAGCATCAAGAGCATTCACCCCAGAGCATGAAGATCCAGAAACATCTCAATAATCTCAACACTGAAAGAGGCAATCATGAATGAATCGCCCTCAACTGAATCCAAGAGCGTACAGTGCAAATGGGTACTCACTGCACTGAGGGTGGTTTGGCGACCTCCAGGGGTATAACATGCTCCACTGTCTGCAGTGCCTCAACCCTACCTTTGAAAACATCAAGATTGTGGTTGTTGTTGAACCAACGAGGTGATCCAGAAATGACTGGGGGAGAAACATCGCTTCAACAGGGTTTACCTCAATCACTGTATGATTCCTACTAAAATATCCCCACAAATGGTTCAACACTGACTTCGAGATGCAGAGACGGCTGAATCAGAAAGCAGAAGAACTTCAATCGCTGGATGACAGCAAAGGCTGGAAGAGGTTCCATAATGCTCAGAAATCTGTCTACCTGTCCCAGTCTAATGTTTATCATCAATTCTCAGTGATAGCACATCAATACGCAGAAAAATCCCATATTCTAAAAAGTTGGGCAGAGTACTTCATCACATCCTCAATCTGCCTTCATGAATCAATGCGGAAGTAATCCTCAGGCTGCTATTGGTTGCAATCAAATGCTCTCTTGATGATCCTCTAATGCTGTTGGAAATGACGAACACAATCAAACTCCTGTCTAGCAGCAAAGCTCTGAAAGTTAGTGTTGCCCCAGCTGAGGTCGATGCCAGTCAAGAATTTCACTGAACTCTTCTGGTCATTGTTAAAGCAAAGACTCATTCCACAGAAGTACCAACATGTCACAAGCAATCCTCTCCATCACCCCCAAAATCTTTGCTTGAATCCTGCTGAACAGTTTAGTGCAACAGGACCTACTACCAGAGAATCATGGCAAGTTCAAATAAAAGGTCAAGGAATCACTGATACAATTTTTGCAGCTCCAGGAAAAGTGCCAAGAAGAGGACATGGACTTCTACACTATGGTTGGGGGAGATGGTGGAGGAATGGTGATATCATTGGAATGGAAAGCCCAAGCTAATGTTCTCAGGATAGTGGTTCAAAAAAAACAGGGCACTTCCTTTGAAGATTCATTCAAAATACTTTGAATGTTTGACTCAATTGGTAATGCCTTTGGATAAGAGGTTTCTGGAATCGACCCAAGATATAAATGTAAACTGACAACCCGATATTGTGTTAAGAATTGCTGCACTTTCAGAGATGTTGAATCAACAGCAAAGTCTTGGAATTGTAGGAGGTCGTAACATAACAAAAATGTCCCAAGGCATTTCATCATAGTATATACTGACCCACAAGAAGATTTCCAATCAGATAAAAGCTTGGTCAAAGTTGTAGGCTTTAAGCAGTGTTTTAAGAGTGGCCTACTCAGAAGAACCTTGACTTGATCAAAGCATTTGACACAGTCAGCTGTGAAAGTCTTTGGTTTCAGCTGCCTTGAGAAATTCATCACAATGAATTAACATTTCCATGACAGCAGGTTTGCACATATCTGGATAATGGCAAGGTTTCTGACCCATTCCCACTCACTAATGGAATTAAACAATCTGTGTGTCAGCAACAATCCTCCTTAATAAATTTTGCTGCACTATGGTCTTGATGTCTTCCGTGATGGCAATCATGGCATTGAACTCAGTTATGGCATGGAAGAGAGGCCATTCAAATGGAAATGACTCCAGGCAAAGACAAAGGTCTCCAAAGATGTACTTTGCAATTTCCTGTTTGCCGATGACTCTTCACGGGCTTCTGGTTCAGACTTGAGCATGCAATGTACCATGGACCTTTTCTCCAGTGCATGTGACAACTTTGGCCTTGCAGAGAAGTGAAGTAATGTACAAGCCTGTTTCAGGAAAGTCCCAAGGTTTCACTGCATGGCCAGAATCTGTCAGCAGCAGATAAGTTCACATATATTGGTAGTACACCCTCTCATCTGAGCTGTCTCCATCAGTGGTGAGGCTCATTGCTTTCAGCAAACTTCAAACGTTAGTTTTTGGGAATGGAAAGGAATAAGTCTGACAATCAAATTGTAGAGCAAATAGCCCTGGCCAATTTGTTATACATGTGTGTGCTGGTGTCATGCCAGAAGCTCAACCACTCAACTACTTTATACTGTCTTTTGGATGTCTCTAAAGGTCATACATCAGGATAAAAAAGTGTTAGACGTTGAGGAGCACACTGAGCTGGTGTGGCAAGCCTCCACATAATTTTGAGACAGTCACACCAGAGTTGGGCTGGTCATGTAACCAGATTGCCTGGCAATTACTTACCAAATGGAATGCTCTTTGGGTATGCTGACATCTGGATCAAAGGAAGCATTACAGGGACACTCTAAGGATCCTGCTTAGGAGTTTTGATATCAACCCCAAAAGTGCTGGGAGAAGCTCCCACAGGATCCTACAGCTGGTGCAACCAGATTTTTTAAAAAATGCTGTGCCTCCTTCAAAAGTAAGTGTACATTTGCAGCAAAGAGTGCAAGGAGAGGAAATCCCAAGACAGCAGCCCAACCAAAACTCAACGGTCTATCATATCCTGTGCTGTGTGCAGCAGAACCTTTCAGGTGCAGATCAGCCTCAACAGTAAGCTGTTTATCCGTCTGACCTACCAAATGCCCCAGATGGTCATCCTTATCTTGAAGGATACTGTCCACATAAATGAGAATTTGTGCATTGTAATGACAGACAAATGGAGAGAAGGTGTTAGCATAGGAACACAGAAGACAGGAGCAGGAGTATCCAGTCAATCCTCTGAGCCTGGTCCACCATTCACTATGATCATTACTGATCACTGAGCTAATCCTGCCCTCTCCTATATCCCTCGATCCCTTCATCCCTTTAGCTACATGACTTCCTTCTTGAAAGCACAATGCTTTGGCCTTTCTGTAGTAGTGATTCTTTCATTTATTCCCCTTTCTTCCACAATTTACCAAATCTAAATGTAATTCTTCAGTTCACTAAAACTGGAAGTACTCTGTTCCCTTGCTAATTACAGTCGAGATGGGAAGTTTCTCCCTTGGATTGCTGCTTTGGCAGTCACTGAACAAATTATTTCATGTTCACAACCCAGCAGCATTTTATGCAAATACCAGCAGTCAATTCTTATCTCTGCTTTTACACAAAATAATGGAATACACTGCACAATGCAAATCTACTCCAGCTGAACAAATTTGACTGAGTACACAATTCTAGAACACCAAACCACTTCATACTTGCCGGTGAGCTAAGTGCAATACTTAATTACAATGTCTAGCTTTGACCAAGAGTCAGCTGCTCTCCCAAGTATTAAATACTCAGTGAAGTTAATGTAGACACTTCACCTCAAGTCAGCTTCTGGGTGTCTAATCATGTTCGTGGATGTTTTTCTCTGGAATGAATCGCTGAGTAAATGATTGAACAGGCTGTGGTTCAAATATGTGCAATTCAGCTTATCTGCAATCTAGTTTTTAGAAAATGTAACCCAAACAATGTTTCTTGGCAGAGTTTTATCAGGATCTGACTGTAGATACTATAGTTCTGTGAAGCTTGAGATTTTTATTGCATTGTCTCCCTATTTCTGTATGAACCCATGGCCAGAATTCTATTGACTTAATTCAGTCAAATCTTGCGCAATCTTTACTTTGCAATAATGGTCTGTACAAATTTTTTCTAAATTAATTATGTACCGTGTTGATTTGTGATTTCATATTTTAAATAATTCCAGACTTGTTTGCATATTTAGTATAGAGATACTTCGCACATGGTGTTTATTCCACCTCACTCTTCAAATGACTCCACTAGAAATAACTTAAGGTTTCACAACTATCCAAATGCAGTGCTGTTAAGTAGGACCCCCCATTATACACACTACAGTTGTTCTGGTTTAAAGCTGAACACTGCAACTTGCATAATTCTGGTTCCAATATATTTTAAAATTTGGGAATGATGATGATGGTTTCAAAATATTAACACATTAAGTCTGTGGGGAATTGTTGGGGGGAGGGGGGGGGAGCGGTGTGGTGGGTGCTGATGGCCTGGTGGTATTATCACTAGATTATTAATTATTTGGAAACCCAGGTTTGAATCCTGCCATGACAGATGATGGAATTTGAATTCAATAAAAATCTGGAATTGTGGCTAATGACGACCATGAAATTGTTGCTCGATTATCAGGAAAATCCCATCTGGTTCATTAATGTGCTTTAGAGAAGGAAACTGCAGTCCTTATCAGGTCTTGCTGACATGTGACCCCAGACCCATAGCAATTTGCGACTGGGCAATTAGATATGAGCAATAAACACTGGCCTGGCCAGCAACACCAAAGTCCCAAATTAATTAAAAAATAAGTGGTCGTTTAGAAGTCCTCAGCAGATTAATTAGTCCTTTTGCCCACCTGATACAAGCCTGATTAAAGTCAATAGCCTCTATATGCTTCATTTTTGTAAACTTTTAGCTTCTTCAATGTGCTATTAGGTGATATTGCATACATGGTAATGAAACAACCTTTATTTAGATAATAAAATGTCCCAAGATACTTCACAGGAGCCAAATAAAACAAAAATAGCACACTAAACTGAACACCAACTGGGTACAAAAAGACACGGCCAATACTCACTCATCTCAACCCACATGGACAAGGAGAACCACGACTTCGACTGGGACAACACCAAGATCCTGGGACAGGCTAGGCAGAGACAAACACGAGAATTCCTGGAAGCATGGCACTCCACGAAGCATGCTATTAATAAACACATTGAACTCGACCCCATATACATTCCACTACGGAGGACACCCAGAAGTGAGGCAATCCATCGCAACGGACACCAGAGTTTAAAAACCAGGTGGGAAAATACACCAACGCTTCATCAGAGGCTGCACTGAGGATGTTACCCAGCACGGTAACGAAACGTCTGCGGAACAACAAAACAGCTCGGTGAGCCAACCAACCTCAACACCCACAAACTGAGCTACAGATCTACTCCAAAAACCTTAGCCACTAAATTAGATAAGGAGATATTAGGTCAGATGACTAACACCTTGGTCAAAATAGGTTTTAAGCAGTGTCTTAGTGGAAAAAAGTGAGACAGAGAGGCACAGAGGTTTAAGATGAGTATACCTGAGCTTAGGCTGTAGGTAGCTGAATACGTGGTCATCGAAAGTGGTGTGATTAAAATTGGGGATGCTCAACAGGCCAGAATTAGATGACCATAGATACCTAAGAGAACTGCGTGACTAGAGGAGATTACGGAAAAAGGGAAAAGCAAGGCCTTGGAGATTTAAAGCAAAGATTAGAATTTTAAAATTAAGTCATGACTTGATCAGAAGCCAATGTGAGTCACTGGACATGGGTGAATGGAACAGTGCAAGTTAGGACACAGACAGTAAAGTTTCAGATGACCTCAAGTTTACAGAGAGTAAAATGTGGAAGATCCAGCAATGAGTACATTAGAATAGTCAAATCTAGAGATAGGTATAGTTGCCAGAGGACCATAGGGCTGCTCTCTCATTAGAGAGAGAGATGACTGGTGGTGAATTTAGTCTGAGGGTCACCAGTCCTCAGTGAAAGGCAAGATTGAGAAGGCAGGATTTTCATGGTAACCTCGAGTCTAGTAATATAAAAGGCATGAATGTTAGTTTCAGCAGCAGATGATCTGAGACAGGGGTAAAGTTGTGTGTTGTTGCAGTGGGCCAAACAGGCAGCCTTCATGATGGCATGAAAACATTTGTGGAATCCATTCACAGGATCATGTATGACAGCATGGTTGCAAATGGTTAATGTTGACTTTCAGACAGTTGCAAAGAAAGGGATAGAGTTGCTAACTAGTGAATGGAGATTGAATTGAGGACCAAAAGCAATGGCTTTCGTCTTCCCAATATTTAATGGAAGGAAAAGCAAAGTAGATGCTGGAAATCTGAAATAAACAAAGAGTGCTTGAGAGACTCAGCAGATCTTACAGTGCCTGGGGAGAAAGAAAGAGTTAACATTTTGAGTTTGGTATGACTCTTCTTCAAAAAAGATTGTCTCACTCTGTACTGCAGCTTCTGAACTTGATGTATTACTGCCCTGAAATAACGCTAATTCTATCACTAATACATAATCAGAATTGCATACCACTGAATCTTCCATAAAATCAAATAGCTCAAGGAGACTGAACCTGCAAGGAACGAATTCTAGGGTAAAAATCAGTTAAAATTGTGCCTAATTTAAGAACAAGTTTATTTTTCATTTTCACACAAATAATTTTGAGGATTTCTTTGTGAACATAGGAAATGATATGTTTCAGACAGACCTTAGCTCAAGTTCATAAGCAGGGGTCATCACAACGATGTCGGACAGTGATCATTGCAACACTGCCTGCCTTCACAGCTTTGTCTGGAATTACTGATGACTGTGAAGGTTGTTTTGTTTAAGAAAAAGAAGCAGTGCTGGTTAACAAGATTTCTAGACCACATAATTTGAACAATGAAAATATTGTGTATTGGAGTCAAAAAAGAGAGATCAATAACTCCAAAGCTCAAGGAGAAAAATGTTCAAGCAACCCTTTGAAACATGAAATTCAGGGCATCTAAAAATAGAAATTGTGCAATTTATTGTGGGATGGGTGCAAGTTATTGGAAGGGTAAACACAAATGTACCATTTCTTTTTATGTGCATTGAATATAAGCATGAAAAGCTGATTGCTATTGTTAACATCTTCTAAACTGCCTATATCATCTTCCATTTCTTACAGCAAGCTTTTCATCCAACAGTTGCTTCCACAGTGGTGAGAAAAAATGTGTCCAAGTTGCTTTTTAATTCTTCCCCAGAGAGCGGTTGGGAAAACTCATCCCACCTTCCATGTAATCGTGCACTTGACTCATTAAGCCACAGAGCTTGAGTTGACTGGTTAATCATTCAAAGAGACTGCAGTTGATAACCATTGCATTCCAATCTGCTGACATGCTATTTTTTTCTCTTACTGAACATTGCTGTTTTGCTTCTTTTTAAACAAACATGCCTCACCACAAAGCATATCATTCACAACGGCAAACAAGATCAAAGATAGGCTATGTGACAGTGTCCACAGGGCGAAATGCTTGTGGTCACAGCTAGCTTTTCCACAGCATAGATTAACTTTTAATACAGTAGTGATGGAAATCTGGTCACCAATTTCAAGCCATTGAAGAAAACATTTGTAAGCTGGTCAACCAATATACTGATTCATAAATGTGTCACTGAAATAACTGAATAGAGAATTATTTGCATTTACAAAGAGCCTTATCATGTAGCTGAATTGTATTACCACTTCCCACAATGAATAACTTCTAGATAGCATGGATTGCTGTCCAGGCAAACATTGCCGCCATGACACACACAAAACATAGATGAATGATCAGTCAATCTGTTGAAGGAGGAAGGTTGGCTGGAAAGTCTTCCTACCCATCTTCAGGAAAAACATACAGCTCACCTGAATCTCACCACCATCCTATTTGCACCTAAAAACAGGGAGGCAACAGAACCAGGATTGCATCGAGTGCTGAGTGCTCATTATGCCTAATGAGGCAGACCACAATTTATTCAGTCAGAACTCTGGCCAGGTACAAGTGGGAGAGAGATGCAGTTTGGAATAAAATGACACAGTTGAGACACTGATATGGATTTCATCCGACTTGGACTGCCAACATCATTTCCTCAAACTATCCATATTTACAAATCAGGAGGTAGCCTTTTCCAGCGATTTTGAAGAATCCTTCCAATTGTTTGGCAAAGCAGTTTTTTTCTCTTCACAGGGTACAGGATGAAGAAAAGGAGAAGGAGCAACAGCAACAGCAACAGGGGGAAGCAGCAAACAGAGCTGCAAATGCAGAGGTGGCGAATAGAAGTGGGCAACACTTTCAGGAATCCTTGACCTAAGGTCTGTAGGTCCCAGTTCACAAATGTGTTGGGCCCTGAGAAACACAGCAGTAGCAGATTTCACTTGTCTATCAGAAGTTCTATGTCTATCAGAGTTACTAAGAATTGTCTGTTCAATCTACTTTCAGGTTTAAAGATCCTACAACCTACAAAGCTCGCCTACTGACGCTGGAAATACAAGCCCAGGGAAACTAAAAGGGTCTTGGCTCAAAATGTCGACTTACCTGCTCTGCAGATGCCATCTGACCTGCATCCTCACACCTATAGACTCTGGCTTCCAGCATCATTATTGTCTCCAAAACTAAGGGCCTACCCACTTCACACAGGCCCAACATCCTTGTGGAAATCCAGAACTGAGACCCGACCGGTGTGGAAACAAGACCTGGTCCCCCACTGACCCAACATCGAGGGGGCCCAATCAAACTTGCCACAAGACCCTCTGGAACACTCAAGGCCGGAACTGGAGCCCAGGACCCTATGTGGAACACACACTTACCTCTACCGGGCAGCAGACTTCCATCACTGACACCCAGGATTGATTAGGAGCAGCCACCTACCCAGGGAACATGGGAGACACGCTGGACTTCAGGAGAGACTGAAACCTTCAGGGTTTCAAGTCCCTCCTCCTCAGGAAACTCCTGGCAAACGTCCAAGCCATTGAGAACAAAATGGATGATCTTAAAGCGAGACACATCTTCCAAAAGGAATCGACAGACTGCAGTGTGCTCTGTCTTACAGAGACATAGCTCGCTCCTGCTACACATGCCTGTGTGTTATAGCCAGAAGGTTTCTCAGTTCACCGAATGGACTGCTTGACATCCTCAGGCAAGACAAGGGGTGTAGGGGTCTACAGCCTAATCAATACCGCCTTGTGCTCAGACGAAGCGACCCTGGTGAGTTACTGATCCCGAGACCTAGAATATCTTAAAGTGTCATCCTTATGACCTGCTGTTTGCGTTCACCTCTGATATTCTGACAGCGGTGTATATCCTACGTCATGAGGAACTTAAGAGTGCACTTGACAAAGTAGACAACACTACAAACAATCTTAAGGCAGAAAGCTCTGAGGTCGTGTTCATCGTAACTGGTAACTTCAACCAGGCCAACCTCAAGAACGTGCTACCAAAATACCTTCAACATGTCTCCTGTCCCACCAGACGTCCAAACATCCTTGACCATTGCCATACAACCAAAGATGCCTACTACTCTGTCCCCTGTCCACATTTTGGAAAATCAGATCACAACGCTGTGCTGCTCCTGCTTCTAGTTTACAAACAGAAATTGGTGTGAGGACCCAGCACAGAAGCAGTGCAGTGTTGGTCTAAAGCAACAGAAGAACTTCGATGGAACTGCTTACAGTCAGTGGACTGTCCACGTTCAAGAACTTAGCAGCCAAACTAAACGAGTATGCCACTACCATTACAGACTTCATTAGGAAATGTATTGAAGACTGCATGCCAAAGAAGTTAATCCCAAAGTTCTTCAACCGGGAGCCATGGATGAACTGTGAAATCCACTTACTACTGAAGTCCAGGCCTGAGGTGTACATGTTGTGCAACCCTGACCTATACAGGAAATCCAAGTACAACCTTCGCAAGACCATCAGGGACACTAACAGACAATATCAAACTAAGCTTGAGGCCCAGATCAACCACATGGAGAGCCATCGTTTGTGTCAAGGCTTACACATATAACGGGCTACAAAGCGAAGTTGAACAGAATCACGGGCAACCGTACATCCCTACCCGATGAGCACAATGTATTCTATGCTCACTTTGAACAGAATGTCGATGAAACAATATCATGTATCCCAACAGCCTTGGATAAACCCGTAGTGACAGTCACCATTGCAAGGGTTAGATCGGCCTTATTAACAGTGAACCCATGGAAAGCAACTGGCCTGGATGGAGTTCCCAGCTGTGCACTCAGATCCTGTGTGGATCAGCTGGTGGGAGTATTTACTGGCCTCTTTAACATCTCCTTACTTAGATCTGAAGTCCCCACCTGCTTCAAGACCACCATCATCCCAGTGCCAAAGAAAATTCATGCAGCGTGCCTCAATGACTACCGCCCAGTGGCTCTGACCGCCATAATTATGAAGTGGTTTGAGAGGTTAGTCATGGCTCACATCAATTCCAGCCTACCGAACTGCCTTGATCCTTTGCAGTTTGCCTACCGACACAACAGGTCCACAGCAGACGCCATCTCCCTGGCCCTACACTCATCCCTGGAACATCCGGACAACAAGGGTACCAACATCAGGCTCCTACCTATTGATTACTGTTCCACCTTTAACACCAAACTTCCAAACAAAAGCATTTCCAAACTCCGAGACCTAGGTCTCAGCTCCCCCATCTGTAACTTGATCCTCAACTTCCAGACACTTAAACTACAAATCATAAGAATAGGCAACAACATCTCCTCCACCACAATCCTCAACATTGGTGTCCTGCAACGCTGCATACTCAGCTCACTACTATACTCCTTATACACTCACTACTGTATGGCCAAATTCCATTCCAAATCCATTTATAAATTTGCTGACAATATCACCGTTGTAGGTCAGATCTCAAACAACAATGAAACAGAATACAAGGAAGAGACTGAGTGGTTAGTGGCATGGTGTAAAGACAACAGTCTCTCCATCAATGTCAGCAAGATGAAGGAGCTGGTCATTGACTTTAGAAAGCAGAGTGGAGGGCACCTCCTTGTCTGTATCAATTGTGCTGAGGTGGAGATGGTCAGCAGTGACAAGTTCCTGGAGTGATGATCAGCAACATCTGTCATGGTCCACCCACGTCGATGTAACAATCTGAAAGCACAACAATTTTTCAACTTCCTCAAGAGGCTGAGGAAATTTGTCATGTCCACAAGGACTCTCACCAATTTTTACAGATGCACCACAGAAAGCATCCTATCTGGATGTATCACAGCGTGGTATGGCAGCTGCTCTTTCCAAGACTGCAAGAAACTACAGAGAGCGCGGTGAACACAGCCCAGCCCATCAGACAAGCCAGCCTTCCATCCATTGACTCTATCTATACTTCCTGCTGCCTTGGGTAAGCAAAAAACGTAATCAGATACCTCGCACCCCAGTTATACTCTACTCTGCCCTCTTTTGTTGGGCAGAAGATATAAAAGTTTGAATATATATCCGAACAGATTCAAGAACAGCTTCTCACCTGCTGTTATCAGACTATTGAAAGGACTTCTCAAATGTTAATTCTGATCTCTCTCTCTGTACCTTCTCTGCAGCTGTAACACAGTATTCTACATTCTGTTCTGCTACGCTGATGCACTTTGTTGGTATGATCTGCCTGTATGGCACGCAAAACAACACTTTTCACTGTATTTCGGTACATCTGACAATAATCAATGCATTTACCAAAATAAAACCACCGCAAGTCATGGAAATCTGAAACAAGAATAGAAAATGCTGGACAAACTCAGCAGGTCTGACAACATCTGCAGAGAGAAAGTATTTCAGGTCCAGTGGCCCTTCATTAGGACTAAATAAGGACACTGAATAAAAGACAAGGAATCAAGCTCAACCTTAAAAAATCATTAGTTAAGCATGATAAGATTATTGTTTACAATTGTGGTGAAATTCTTTTTAAAGGACATCAAAAGATTTCAATTATGTGGAGAGATTAAGAGATGCTGCGATTGTTTTACTTAGAGCGCAGAAGATGAACGGGAGATTTAGTCAAGGTACTCACAACTATATGAGGGGTTTTGATGGAAAGGAGGGAAAGCTGTTACATCTAGAAAGTAACCAGCCAGAGATCATGGATATAAAATAATTGGCAATTGATTAGAAGGGAAATAACTTTTTATTCCAACAGAGGGCTTCAATAATCTGGAATGCGGAAATTGAAAGGCTGGTGGAAACAGATTCTTCGGGAATGTTCAAAGGGCAAATGAACATGAATTTGAAGGTGACTAATTTTCAGGGTCATGGAGACAAAAGAAGTGGTGGTTAAGATCAAATAGAACAGTTCTTTCATACAGGCAGGATAAGGTGAATGAATCTTCAATCCCATAAATATTGTGACCGCCTTCAAAGGCTGAACATTTCTGAAAATGTATTCCTCCCCTGCCATTGGATTTGCATCTACTGCTGGGTTTCTTGAGGTCTGAGGGCTAATCAACCACATTTTTGTCATGCTCAGAGTATCAGCCTGGCATCATCCAGCCAGATTCCTCTCCCTCATGTTTAGCTCATGTCTGATCACATACTACTAATCCGACAGGTTTGTGTCTTCTATCCAGGGATCTGTCATGAACTCACTTTCTTCAAAGTTCCCCAGTGCTGGGCAAGTTTGCTCCCCGAACTTCACCAGATCTGGCTCGTGGATACGTGATGAGCTCCAGTCTGGAACCCTAAAAACTGCACCAGGCATTAGTATAATGCTCTCCGTTCATCAACAAGGGCCACTATTTAAGATGAAATTCTACTGCCAGGACTATTCAGAAGACACAGTCTTGTACTTACTGGACCATGACAACTAAAGCTTGTGCTTCGTGAAGCCATATCCCTGCAAGAGTGCAGCAGAGGGGAGAGATGCAGTTGCATTGGAAGCAGCTCAGAAGAGATTCACTAGGTTGATTCCAGAGATGATGGGCTGGTCTTATGACAAGAGATTTAGCAGTTTAGGCCTACGCGCTCTTGCAGGAATATGAGATTTAATCAAGATTTACAAAATGCTACAGGGGATTGACAAAGGAGATGTAGATTGGGTGCCTCACAAGAGGAAACAATCTAAGCTAAAGGTAGCAGATTTAAAACAGGGATGAGGGGAAATTACATCTCTCAAAGGGGTCATGAAACTGTGGATAACAAGCATGGGGCTGGATGAGCACAGCAGGTCAAGCAGCATCATAGGAGCAGGAAAACTCGACGTTTCGGGCCTAAACCCTTCATCAGAAATGGGGGAGGGGAAGAGGGTTCTGAAATAAATAGGGAGAGAGGGGGAGGCGGATAGAAGATGGATAGAGGAGAGGATAGGTGGAGAGGAGGCAGACAAGTCGAAGATGCGGGGATGGAGCCAGTAAAGGTGAGTGTAGGTACGGGGGTAGGGAGGAGATAGGTCAGTCCAGGGAGGACGGACAGGTCAAGGGGGCGGGATGATGTTAGTAGATAGGAGATGGGGGTGCGGCTTGATGTGGGAGGAGGGGATAGGTGAGAGGAAGAACAGGTTAGGGAGGCGGGGACGAGCTGGGCTGGTTTTGGGATGCGGTTGGGGGAGGGGAGATTTTGAAGCTTGTGAAATCCACATTGATGCCATTGGGCTGCAGGGTTCCCAGGCTGAATATGATTTGCTGTTCCTGCAGCCTTCGGGTGGCATCACTGTGGCATTGCAGGAGGCCAAGGATGGACATGTCATCTGAGGAATGGGAGGGGGAGTTGAAATGGTTCGCGACTGGGAGGTGCAGTTGTTTGTTGCGAACTGAGCGCAGGTGTTCTGCAAAGCGGTCCCCAAGCCTCCGCTTGGTTTCCCCGATGTAGAGGAAGCCACAACGGGTACAGCGGATGCAGTATACCACATTGGCAGATGTGCAGGTGAACCTCTGCCTGATGTGGAAAGTCTTCTTGGGGCCTGGGATTGGGGTGAGGGAGGAGGTGTGGGGGCAGGTGTAGCACTTCCTGCGGTTACAAGGAAAAGTGCCGGGTGTGGTGGGGCTGGAGGGGAGTGTGGAGCGGACAAGGGAGTCGCGGAGGGAGTGGTCCCTCCGGAAGGCAGATAAGGGTGGGGAGGGAAAGATGTCTTTGGTGGTGGGGTCTGACTGCAGATGGCGGAAGTGTCGGAGGATGATGCGTTGGATCCGGAGGTTGGTGGGGTGGTATGTGAGGACGAGGGGGATTCTTTTTTGGTTATTGTTGCGGGGACGGGGCGTGAGGGATGTGTTCCGGGAAATGCGGGAGACACGGTCGAGGGCGTTCTCGACCACTGTGGGGGGGAAGTTGCGGTCCTTGAAGAATGAGGACATTTGAGATGTGCGGGATTGGAATGTCTCATCCTGGGAGCAGATGCGGCGGAGGCGAAGGAATTGGGAATAGGGGATGGCATTTTTGCAGGAGGGTGGGTGGGAGGAGGTGTATTCCAGGTAGCTGTGGGAGTCAGTGGGCTTGAAATGGACATCTGTCTCTAGGTGGTTGCCCGAGATGGAGACAGAGAGGTCCAGGCAGGAGAGAGAAGTGTTGGAGATGGTCCAGGTGAACTTCAGGTTGGGGTGGAAGGTGTTGGTGAATTGGATGAACTGTTCGAGCTCCTCGTGGGAGCACGAGGCGGCGCCGATGCAGTCATCAATGTAACGGAGGAAGAGGTGGGGTTTAGGGCCAGTGTAGGTACGGAAGAGGGATTGTTCCACATAACCTACAAAGAGGCAGGCATAGCTTGGGCCCATGCGGGTACCCATGGCCACCCCCTTTGTCTGTAGGAAGTGGGAGGAATTGAAAGAAAAGTTGTTGAGGGTGAGGACGAGTTCGGCTAGGCGGATGAGGGTGTCGGTGGAGGGGGATTGGTCTGTTCTGCGGGACAGGAAGAAGCGGAGGGCCTTTAGGCCATCAGCATGGGGAATACAGGTATATAGGGACTGGACGTCCATAGTAAAAATGAGGTGTTGGGGACCTGGGAATTGGAAGTTCTGGAGGAGGTGGAGGGCGTGGGTGGTGTCACGGACGTAGGTAGGGAGTTCCTGGACCAAGGGGGTGAAAATGGAGTCTCATGAAACTGTGGAATTCATTTTGGACTAACCTTTTATTTCTAATCTGTGTATGCATGTCATGTTACTATTTCTTTTTGTAGTTAGTATTTAATAAAGTCACTCTTTATGTTAATCAAGAAAGCCTGATTAAATTGGCTTCTTTCAAAACATAAACGCATTTGGGCTTGGGAGAAAGGTATCCACAAGCAAAGGGACTGGGCCATGGGCATCCACATCGGCCTGAGCTATGCTGCCTCTCTGTAGGATTTGTGGAACAGTCCCTCTTCTGCAACTACACCAGCACCATTCCTCACCTCTTCCTACACTATATTGATGACTGCATCGGTGCAGCCTTGTGCTCTCATGAGGAGCTTGAACAGTTGATCAACATCGCCAACACCTTCCACCCCACCCTCAAATTCACCTGGACTATTTCTGACACGACCCTCCCCATCTCCATCTCTGGAAACCGAATCACCACCAACACCTATTTCATACCCACCGACTCCAATAACTACCTCGACTACACCACCTCTCACTCAAACTCCTGCAAAAATGCTATCCCATACTCAGAGTTCCTCTGCCTCAGCCGCGTCTGCTCCCAGGATGAGGCATTCCACGCCAGGACATTCCAGATATCCTCCTACTTTAGGGACCGTAATTTCCCCTCCTCTGTAATTAAGGATGCCCTTCACCGCATCTCTTCCCTTTCCTGCACTTCTGCCCTCAAACCCCCTTTCCCCAATAGCAATAAGGATAGAGTCCCCTTAGTCCTCACATTCCACCCCATTAACCTCCCAGATCCAATGCATCATCCTCCAACATTTCCACCATCTACAATCAGACCCCACCAGCAAAAAGATATTTCCCTCTCCACCCCTGCCCTCTTTCCACAGGGACCGTTCATTCTGTGGCTCCCTCATCAGCTCTATACGCCCCACCAATTTCTCGACTACACTCAGTATATTTCTCTGCAACTGCAAGAGGTTCAACATCTGCCCTCACACTTCCCCTCTCACCTCTGTCCAAGGCCCCAGACAATCCTTCCAGATCTGGCAGAGATTCACCTGTATTTCATCCAACCACTCACCTGACGATATGTCCATCCTTGGCCTCCTCCACTGTCAGAGTGAGGCCAAACATAAACTGGAGGAACAGCATGTGATATTTCGCCTTGGAAGCTTATAGCCCAATGGCCTTAACATTGACTACACCAGCTTCAAAATCTTTCCACCCCCAGCCTTATCCCATGTCCAGCCCTCCCCCTCCTGATCAGACCTAAGGTGTCCATCTTCCTACTCACCTATCCGCTCTACCCTTCCCAAAGACCAATCACAATAACCCCCTACCTGCATCCACCTATCACCAGTTCTCCCGCCCTCTCGGCACCCCATCCCCTCCATCTATTCATTTCTGGGCTCCCTTCCACCTCTCCAGTCTTGACATGTCAACCTATCAGGTAACTCAAACATACAACCTTCTAATTTGAATGTAAACCAAAAGTACACCTTCAAAAGTGAAATATTATGAAAGCAACAAGCACTCTGCATTAATAGACATCTTATCTATTGTTTATTTACATTAGCTGAATACTTTTCAAGGACTTACTTTAAATGCACCGTATCGTCTGTGTTGAAGGCATTGCTTTCTGATGAAAATTGCTCATTCGCATTTAGTAATGTTTGTACATTCTCAGCGAGGAGCTGCTGCAAAATGTAGTTCATGTCCTTTTTCCATTTAACCTCTCATTTGATGATGGATGATGTGAAAACATGACTACACAGTGGGAGTGGGGGTGGGACGCATAAGTAAAAGAAAGGTTTCAGGACAAATGAAACAGTGTAGTCAACAACTCCATTATTACTGCATGATGCGACTAGCCGGATGGGAGAAGCAAATTCGATGAACCTTGCACTTCTTTTATCTTTCTGTCTGTTTAATTTCTGGATGTTTTGCCTGGGTTGCACTTTTATTTTAAAAAATTTGCACAGTATTCTCTTACTAGAAATTGCACACAAGGGGTGAACTGTTGTCTTATATGAGCCTGGAGACCTGCAAAGCACTGAAAATAAACCTGCTTGATTATAGGTAAAGGCTGGGTGACATATATCAAGTTGTTGGTCTCTGAAAGTATTGTTCTTTCAAGGTGGCAGAAACTGGATTCAAGACCTTCAGATCTTAACAGTTCTTACAGATCACTGAATGGAATGGAGAACTGACATTTTGAATCTGAGAGACTGTAAATATACAGTTCTCATTGTGAAAGAGATAGCCATTTCCAGGCTGTCTCCAGGATAGCTACAACAGTGGTGCCATGCCACCTGGACTGGCTTTGGTTTAGGTCAGCGGCTTTTAGTGACAGTTGTATTTGTGACTTGGAGAAGGAGGCAAGGTCATTGATTGTAATCCTTATTGATAGACAGCTAGAATCAGAGAACTCAAACACCTCCGAACCTCCACTTTCCCTAACAAATTATACTGAGCCATGGCCACATGTGCAATTGAAGATCCATTCTGCAATCAGTTTTCCAGTTAGTGTTTTGCAGATGTAGCTCAAGGGTTCAATGCTCACCAAGTCAGAGATGAGATAGAAAAGACAAAATTAGGGTTATAGGGGTGAAAGGGTAACCTAAGGTGATACTGAAGGCAAGAAAATAACCAATGTATCAATTCAAGAACACATCTGTGCTGTGTCTGTTGTCACCTAAAACGTTAATGAAACAAAGAGAGGTCAAAGTTCCAAATATGAATGATGCAGTGCTGGTATCTTTCACTGCAGATGGCCCGATGTGTGTGCTAGTGTTTGACTGAGAAACAGCTGCCCCATTCAATAAAGTTACTTTCCAGTTAACAATGAATTAGATTTTAGAACATAATGGTTTTGGGGCACATTCAAGTTGTATTCAAAAATGGGTCTGCTACAAGACTGAGCCAAATACCATCACATTCAATACTTCTCAGAAACTAAGGGATCCAATGCAGGTACAGCAAACCATCAGAATTCCTGCTTTATCGAGACTTTCTAAAACTGCAGCTAGTTCAAAAGGAAAATTCAGCAACAGGCAGCATCAGGCACAAGAGGCATTTCAGTATCGGCAGTAGTCTGACATCCTTCAGTCTTATCAGTCTCATCCGTTATCAGTCTAGATCAATCACTTGCATAAATTTAGTTGAGCCATATTTTTCAACTCTCTCAGTACTGGTCACGCCAAGAAGCATTTAAGTTTGGAAAGCCAATTGAGAAATAGGGGATGGTGGTGGTGGGGGAGCGGAATGCAGAAAGAAAGTTCCAGGCCACATTAGGCAATCTGTTTTGAGATTTTTGACTATAGTCTACAAAAATACTTGCTGTTATTTACATTAAATCATAATTATTAAACATCAAGGCTCAGTGACAACATCTTTTGCCCAACTGAGGGTTCAAACCTCATTCCAGACAGGAGTACATAATCTGGGCTGACACTTCAGTACCATACTGAGGAAGTGTTGCCCCGTCAGAACTGCTAGGACTGATTTTTGACAGCACATTCAGGTGCTAAGATAATGGCAACTGTGACCAGATCATTTCTCGCCGTATACCGCACAAACTCGTGAACAGACACAAGGCATTGCTGAAGGCATTTTCGGTCCTAAAAAGTGTCAATTCTACCTCAGGTAGCTCAACAATTTCAGCAACGAGTCAAACGTTTCAAGCTGATACTATGTAGTGGCAACACAAATTGTGTTTGTTACTAACAGGATACTTCAACCTAGCCAAAAAGGCATCCAATCATACAAATGGGTAATGTGGTACATAAATTTCAATGCTTGTGTGATGCAGGCCATATATTGCAAAAAGTGGTAAATCATATCAAACAGTATTTCCTTTTGATTTTCCTCAAAGGGCAAAACAATGGCTATATCCAACCGGGTTGCTAAACTCAAAAAACAGTGACTAACATTAGATCTGACTTTACAGTTAGACAACATTTGCTAAATAAGACATAGGAGCAGAAGTAGGCCATTTGGCCCATTGAGTATTAGTGGTCAACACTGCTGCCTCACACCACCAGGGGTCCAGGTTCAATTCCAGCCTCTGGCAATTGCCCGTGTGGAGTTTCCACATTCTCCCCGTGTCCTCGTGGGTTTCCTTTGACAGTCCAAGGATGTGCAGATTAGGTGAATTGGCCATGTTAAATTCCCCCATAGTATCCAGGGATGCATAGATTAGGTAGGTTAGCCATGGAAATGCAGGGTTACAGGGATATGATCAGTGGGGGGGGGTCTGGGTACGAAGCTCTTCAGAGAGTCGATGTGGACTTGTTGGACTGAATGGCCTGTTTCCACACTGTAAGGATTCAATGATTCTATGAGTATACTCCACCATTCAAATGAGATAATTGCTGATCTGATAATCCTCAACTCAAATTTCCTGCCTTTTGCCCATAACCCTTAATTCCCTCACTGATTAAAAAACTGTCAATACAAAATATATCCACACTTAGGATCAACTTATTGAACCTTCTCTGGACTGTCTCCAATAAACTATTTATCTTTCTTTAGGTATGGGGACCAAAGCTGTTCACATTGTTCTAGGTGTTGTCTAATTATTGCTATGTATTGTTTTATAGGACTTCCTTATTTTTATATTCCATTCCATTTGGAAATAAAGGCCCTTATTACTGACTAAACACTTATGTCATCTTTTTGTGGTTTATGCAGAGGACACCCAAATACCCAGTGATGCAGCTTCCTACAGACTTCCTCTATTTAAGTAATAATGAGCTTCTCTAACAATCCTAAATGTGTTAAGAACTACACTAACAACCAATCCAAGATTTTCAGTTCGGCTTACAGTAAGGTACACTTGTACATATTGGAAGCCTACACAGATTAACACATATGTTAATAAAGAACATGTACATACATTGGCCTGTTTCAACTTCACAAAATAGATGATAGCCATCCCCTCACTCATTCCTCAGGGCAATTTCTTGATCAGAGTCACTCACCATTCTGATATCGAAATATCTTCCCAATCATTTACTGTCACTGGGTCAAAATCCAGGAACTCCCATCCTGATAGCATTGTGGATGTACTTACACCAAATGGACTACAGTAGTTCACTTCCACCTTCTCCAGGGCAATTAGGAATGCAATAAATGCCAGCTCAGCTGCATTTCCTGAATGAATAATACAATTACCTACCTGGTTTAAATTAAAACAAAGCTTGCCAGTTAACTGTCAGTTATCATGTGACTAGTTCATTCTCCTTGGCAATGAATCTACCACCGTCACTTCCTCTCAGCAATACTCACTCAATACAGTTCAGAGTGTTCTTTGAGGGAATAAATACATGTATGGAACATATCAATGCTGCTTTGGATTCCAACATTACTCAAACTCAACAAATTTTAACAACACTCTCCTTCCCTCTCTTAACTTTTCAACCAAGCACAAGCCGTTTTCTCAGCCAAACATGCACTCACATGTTCTCTCCAGCAGTGGTGAATAGACAGAAATTGGGAGTGGAAAGTATTGGTTGATTTTATCCCTCCTTTGTCTAAGAGCCAAGGTCAATTGTTGCTAAGCTGTCGCTGCCTCAACTATGAGCAGCTGACTCAGCACCAACTAAGATCCAAACCAGATATTCTGTGGCATTGTGAGTACACTTGAAAAATTAGAAAAGGTCATGTAATCAACTTGTAATGGAATTGCTGAATGTATGCACACAGGCTGTATATTTTACCTATTGCACTGACCAGTTGTTACAGTTGCAATTCTGCTTGTTTTAAATAGTTATGGAAAAAGAAAAGTCTTCCATAAAAGTTAAAGTTTTTAACTGGAGTAAGGCATACTTTAATAGTATGAGACAAGAACTTTCAAGAGTTGATTGGACTAAACTGTTTGCAGGGAAAGTCTTTTAAGTGGGAGGCTTTCAAAACTGTGATAATGAGAGTTCAGAGTCATTATGCTCCTGTTAGAGTGCAAGGTAAGGCTGGTAGGAACAAAGGTGAATAGAAAGGTGAACAAAGAACAATAGGTGAATAAAGAAATTGAGGTTCTAGTCAAGAATAAAAAGAATCATGAGATATAGGCAACTGGGTTCAAATGAATCTCTTGAACAGTACAAAGAATGTAAGGGCACTGTTAAGTAGGAGATCAGAAAGACAAAGACAGAATAGGAGATAGCCTTGGCAGATAAGGTTAAGGATAATCCAAAGAGATTCATTAAGTACACGAAAGCAACTAGACAGACAGTAGGGCCCCTTAAAGATCAAAGAGGTCATCTTTGTGTTGAACCCCAAGAGATCAGAGATACCTTAAATCAATAGTTCTCATCAGCTTTTACTGTGGAGAAATAAAGACAGACTGGAGAACTCGGAAATAAATATTGATGTTTTGAAAACAGTTTACATTACAGAACAGGAAGTGCTGGAAGTCTTTTAAAAAAATGTGGATGGATCTCTGGGACCTCATCTAGTATATCCCAGGACATTGTGGGAAGTTAGGGAGGAAATTGCAGGACTTCTTACAGAAATATTTATATCATGTATAACTATGGGTGAGGTGCTGAATGACTGGAGAGTGGCTAATGTTGTGCACTTGTTTTAAGACGGGATGTAAAGAGAAGCCTGGGAACTATAGACCTGTAAGTCTGAATTTAGTGGTGGGCAAGTTGTTGGAGGTGATTCTGAAGGACGGGATTAATATGCATTTGGAGAGGCAGGGAATGATTAGGGATAGTTAGCATGGTTTTGTGTGAGGGAAATCATGACTCACAAACTTGATTGATTTTTTGAGGAAGTAACCAAGAAGACTGAAGAGGGCAGAGTGGTAAACATTTTTTAACCTGAACTTTAATAAAGCTTTTGACAAGGTTTCACATTGTAGGTTAATTAGTAAAGTTAGATCACGTGGGATTCAGGGTGAGTTTGCCAACTGGATACATAATTGGCTTAATGCTGGGGGACAGAGATTAATGGTGGAGTGCTGCTTTTCGCACTGGAGGCCTGTTACTAATGGCGTTCCACAGGAATCGGTACTGGCTCCACTTTTGTTTGTCATTTATATAAATGATTCAGATGGGAATATAGAAGGCATGGTGAGTAAGTTTGTGGAAGACACCAAAATTGGAGGTAAAGCGAACAGTGAAGAAGGTTTTCTAAGATTACAAAAGGGGTCTTGATCAATTGGATCAATGGGCTG
Source organism: Ginglymostoma cirratum (assembly GCA_024137785.1). Lineage (NCBI taxonomy): Eukaryota > Metazoa > Chordata > Chondrichthyes > Orectolobiformes > Ginglymostomatidae > Ginglymostoma > Ginglymostoma cirratum. Next base: position 33,498,008 of record JAHRHZ010000040.1, on the reverse strand, counting down.
AAGAGTGGCAAATGAAGTTTAATTTAGATAAATGAGAGGTATTGCATTTTGGTAAAACAAACAAGGGCAGCACTTCTACAATTAAAAGTAGGGCCTTGGGCAGTGTTGAGAACAGAGAGACCCAGGGGTTCAAGTACATAATTCTTTGAAGTTTGCAGCACATATACACAGGGTGGTTAAGAAGGTGTTTAGCACATTTGACCTTTGAGTATAGGAATTAGGACAGCGTATTGACATTGTACACGACATTGGTGAGGCTTCTTCTGGAGTACTGTGTCCAGTTTTGGTCACCCTCATATAGGAAGGATATTATTAAGCTGGAGAGGGCTCAGATGAGATTTACCAGGCTGATGCCAGGAATGGAGAGTTTGAGCTAAGGAGAGGCTGGATAGACTGGGACTTTTTTCACTGGAGTGTAGGAGGTTGAGAGATGACCTCGGAGGTTTTTAAAATCATGAGGGATATAGATCAGGTGAATGGCAGGTGTCTTTTCCCTAAAGTGGGGGATTTCAAGACTTTTTTAAGGTGAGAGGAGAAAGGTTTAAAAAAGACATGGGGCAATTTTTTTTACACAGAGTTGTTCATCTGAGGAATGAACTTCCAGAGGAAGTGGTGGATGCAGGTACAGTTACAATGTTTAGAAGACATTTGGATAAGTACGTGAATAAGAAATGTTTGGAGGGAATATGGTCAAACACGGGCAGGTGGGACTAGTTTAATCTGGGATATGGTCTGCAAAAACTGGTTGGACCGAAGGGTCTGCTTCCATGCTGTATGACTTTCTGACCCTATGACAACAATTTTAAGCGACAACACTAAAGCTGTAGTGCTGAGAAATTGCAAAACAGTATCAAAGATACCCTACAATTAATGCATCAGATATCATGTAACATTAGAACTGAAGTTATAATTATTATATTGACTTAAGAGGTTTGCACAGTTTAAAAAAGATGCCTGAAGATCTGGCACACTGACTTGTCTTTAAATCCCTCACTGTGGGATTCTCAGTGCTGGATGACAGGAGATATAAACATTTTCTAGTGTGCATTCTAACCTAATGGAGGGCCTGAAACAGCTTGCAAGAACACTTCAGTAAGCATTGTACAGGCTTTGAGTTTGATTATTATTATGTAACATTGTAGAGGTAGCCAGAAATTAATGAAATGCTGATGCAGTCACCATGTTGTATCATGTTAAAGATGTACAGCCTAAGGGACTATATCTAGTGAACGCTGGAAAACAATATTCCTTGCCATTTAATAAAGCCATTTAGTTCTAAAAAAATGCATCATGGCAAAAAGTGCCAAGTACCCCACACTACACTTCAAAAGGTTAGAAATTAAACAGAAAATAGGGGAAGATTTGCCAATTAGCTAACTTCTGAAGAGGGAAAAAAAAAATCAATTTTGATTTTACCAAAAGATTTCACCTGGAAAATGAATTCAGCTTTCTTTTAGAGGCTGATCACTCTGGGGGTGCCTTTTAAACTTATTTTTATTCAAATCTTCTCATGGTGCTGTGCAAATCTTTTGTGGTAATAGCGGACCCTAGTCCAGGGCAAGGTGGTAATTCAAATACTAAAGCTGAGTTGGAAAAGCTTAGCAAATGAAAGGTAGGCAGACTGCATGCCTCAAAAATCACTGGCTCTGAAGCTGCAGATTGAGTGTTCCAGAGTCCTGTTCTAACAGGGGAGACGCTGGATACAAATCACACTCCTAGAGGCACTGTGGAATTTATCAAAGAAACCGATGATGGTTTGCAGAGCTCAAGTCAAACTCCAATGCTATCCCCATTATCAGAAGCCATAAAAATTCAACACATTATCATAAGACACCAAAAACATCAGCATTCATACATCTGAGCAGCAACAGCTTTCTAGACCTGACTGAACAGTTCTGAAGAGGAGTCAAACCAGACTCTCAACTTTCACTGTTTCGGTCTCCACAGATGCTGCTAGACCTGCTGAGCTTCTACAGCATTCCCTGTATCTGCTTTATTGGCATTCTATCCACCACCTTCTACTCCTTCCAGCATGCACAGTGGTAGCATATACCATCTACAAGATTCCTTGCAGAAACTCACCGAGCCTTGTTCAATAGGCACCTTCGAAACCTATGCCCTAGAGGGCATGGGTAGCAGATGCATGGGAACACCACCAGCTGGAGGTTTCCAGCAAGTCACACACCATCCTGACTTGGAACTAAAATGACATACCTTCACTATTGCTCGTCAAAATCCTGGAATTCACTTCCTAAGAGCACTGTGGTTTACCTATTCCCCATGGACCGCAGTGATTTAAGAATATGGCTCACATCTGTGAATGAATATACTAAAAGAAAAACTGTCTGTTGAAATAGCCCTGAGGGCTTTCATCACAAAATTACTAATGAATTAGTACAGCATGACTGATTTAACAGCCTATTATTATCACAGTTGGCTGCCTCTCATTTTAATTTAATTGTCAAGTCCAAGTGTTTATAAACTCTTTGAAGTGAGATTATCAATTTCAGTGTTTGTCTTTGTACGGGAGTGAAATAAGTTAAATGTAACGAGTGTGTGTTTATCGGCTAGTATGTATTTTATTTTTTACATAGTTTATTCTTCAACAGGTAATTTATCTCCTAACAGCTCGAGTCCTGATCTCTGCCCAAGATGAATACTGAGTGAGTGGGCACTACATTGGCATTAGGACTATAATGGGGCCATGGGGGTGGGTTCAAGACATAGATTGACAGAGAGGATACAAGGTGCCATGGTTACAGGACATAGGCTGGTAGTGACCATGAGATTTGGATGGAGGGCATGTGTCATGAATATGCCATGGGAAGTGTGCGAGGATGAGGACTCTTTCCTTTCTTTTCATATATTCCAAAAAGTGCCAGCACACTGAGGTTGGCCTTCTGCCTTCCCAACCCTGTAACCGACAGAGTCTGTGTTGTTTCCCAGGTTGCCTACCATGTTTCTCGTTAAATCCGCCACCTGGAAATGAAAATCTGAAGTTTGAGAGTGCTTTTTCCTGGAGTGGGTTTTATCCTGACTCTGTACTCTCAAACTCGGAGTAGAAGTTCTAGTGTTTCTTTTGCTTATTAGGATGCAGGCCTTAGTTATTTCCTTTTGCTTTTGCTCCTGTGGTATTTTATCTTAGTTGCACTGTTGAGAAAATATGTTTCTAACCATTCCAGCCAGTCAAAGCTAATGTTTCAGGTAAGGTCTGTGGATACTGGAGCCTCTGAATTCAACCATAATCAAGCTTTCAGGCACAAAAGCAACTCATTCCTCTTCTTTACAAGCTTAACTAAAATCATGGTACTTCTGCTGTAAATGGAGTATTTCTCATACTATCTTTAGTTTTCATTACCTTGTTATTTGCTGCAAACATTCACCACTTTAGGAAAAGTGGCATCTCCTGCCAGCTGGACAAATTTAACAGAACAGTGTATATTTTGGAATGGGTATAACTCCAGAGTATCCGACTTGTAATCAAATTCTGTTTGCTAAGTGAATAGGACATAATTTTTACAGCAGAAAACAGTTAGAATTTTGGGTCCAAAGGTTCTTTCCTCTGGATTGGAATCTGCATATCTGCTGGAAATGGGAATGATGGCATAGGTTTCAGATCTTCCTCTTATAAACACAGCTAAATAGTTTCATGAACCCCCTTTAAATAGATGCTACCATTCTATATTTCACGTGTTACTCAATCATCATAATTTGTCCAGTTCTCCTGAGACACAAAAAAACAATAAAGGAAATAAGTAGCACCATTTTGTCTTGGGCTTCTGCCTCCAAAGTTGCATGTGCAGAGTAGCTACATCTGCTGCGATTGTGGTAAAGAATGGCTCTCGACTTAGCTAACCTCTAATCCTTTTCCTCTGCAGTTTCAAATTCCGTGCCTGCTTAGAGAATCTTTAGGCTGGCATTCCAGATTGAGTCATAGAGTTATACAGCACGGAAACAGGTCCTTCAGACCAATCAGGTTTCCAGGACTAAACTAATCCCATTTGCCTGCGTTTGGCCCATATCCTTCTCAACCTTTCCTTTCCTTGTATTTGTCTAAATGACATTTAAATGTTGTAATTGTAACTGCCTCTACCACTTCTTCTGGCAGCTCGTCTCATATACGTACCACCTTCTGTGTGGAAAGGTTGCCCCTCAGGTCCCTTTAAAATCTTTCCCCTCTCACCTTCTCCTCAAGTTTTGAACGTCTCCACCTTGGAGAAAGTTGTAGGTAGTGGTTACCTACACACATTTCACCCACCACTAAATTAGGCCGCTGGATGTGAAAGCACAATCACAGTGGATGGCTTCAAGCTTCTGTGGATGGTTGGTTGGGTGCCAAAGTAAAGTCACCATAGTCTTGCTATCACACGAGAAAGAGAGTCATAGAGTCCTATAGCACGGAGACAGGCCCTTCAGCCCAAACTGGTCCATGCCAACCAAAATGTCCACCCACGCTAACCCCATTTCCCTGCACGTAGCGCATATCCTTCTAAACCGTTCCGATCCATGTATTCATCCAAATGCTTTTTAAATGTTGTTTATGTACCCACCTCAATCACTTCTGCTGGCAGCTCGCTCCATATAAAATCATAGAATCCCTACAGTGTGGAAACGGGCCCTTCGGCCCAACAAGTCCCACACCGACCCACAGAGCATCCCACCCAGACCCATTCCCCTATAAACCCACCTAATCTACACATCCCTGAACACTACGGGCAATTTAGCATGGCCAATTCACCTAGCCTGTACATCTTTGGACTGTGCGAGGAACCCGGAGGAAACCCACGCAGACACGGGGAGAATGTGCAAACTCCACACAGACAGTCGCCCGAGGGTGGAATTGAACCCGGGTCCCTGGCGCTGTGAAGCAGCAGTGCTAACCACTGAGCCACTGTGCTGCACCATGGGTATCATCCACTGTGTAAAACAGTTGCCCCGAGGGTTCCCATGTATTCTTTCCCTTCGTACCTTAAACTGATGCCCTCTAGTCCTAGATTCCCCAACCCTGGCAAAAAGGCTGGGTGCATTTACCCTATCCATGCCTCTCATGATCTTATACACTTCTGTAAGATCCCCCCTCAGTCTCCTATGCTCTAAAGAAAAAGTCCTAGTTTGTCCAATCTCTCCCTATAACTCAGTCCCTCGAGTCCTGGCGACATCCTTGTAAATTTCTTCTGCACACTTTCCAGTTTAATAACATCCTTCCTATAGCAAGATAACCAAAACTGAATGCAATGCTCCAAGTACGGCCTCACCAACATCCTGTACAACTGCAACATAACTTCCTAATTTCTGTACTCAATGCCCTGACTGTTGAAGGCCAGTGTGCCAAAAGCCTCCTTCACTGCCCTGTTTACCTGTGACTCCACTTTCAGAGAACTGTGCACCTGAACTCCAAAGTCCCTCTCTTTCACTACACTCCTTAAAGCCCTACAATTCACCATGAAAATCCTGCCTGGATTTGACTTTCCAAAATGCAAAACCTCACATTTGTCTATATTAAACTCCATTTGCATTTCTCGGCCCAATTCCCCAGCTGATCAAGATCATGCTGCAATTTCTGACACCTTCCTCACTGTCCACGATACCGCTTATTTTACTGTCATCCACAAACTTACTTGTAACTACTTGTACATGCGTTGTACATTTCATCCAAATCATTGATATAGATAACAAACAGCAAAGGGCTCAACACCGACCCCTGAGGCACACCACTAGTCACAAACCTCCAATCTGACAAGCATCCTTCCGCTATTACTCGCTGCTTCCTACCATCAAGCCAATTGTGTATCCAATTTGCCAGCTCTCCCTGGATTCCATGTGATCTCACCTTCCACATGGAACAGCCTACTATGTGAAACCTTATCAAAGGCCTTACTGAAATCCATGTAGACTACGTCTATTGCCCTGCCCTCATCAACCTTCCTGGTCACTTCATCAAAGAACTCTAACAAATTTGTGAGTCACGATCTCCCACGCACAAAGCCATGCTGACTACTCCTAATCAAACAGTGTCTTTCTAAATGCATGTATATCTTATCCCCCAGAATCTTCTGAAGTAACTGACCTTCCACAGATGTTAAACTTGTTGGTCTATAATTTCCAAATTTTTCTTTGCAGCCCTTCTTGAATAAGGGCACAAAATTCATTATCCTCCAGTCTTTCAGGACCTCACCGTGTCTAATGTTGATGCAAATATATCAGCCAGGGTCCCTGCAATTTCTTCTTTGACATCTTGCAGTGTTCTTGGACGTATCTGATCAGGGCCAGGAGATTTATTCATCTTCATACATTCCCAACTTCCCAAATCTTCATGTCTTTCTCCACAGTAAACACAGAGGAGAAATATTTGTTGAGGACCTCACCCATCTCTTGCAGTTCCACACATACAGATCCATTCTGATCCTTGAGGTGTTCTATTTTCTCGCAAGTTATTCTTTTTTCCTTGAACATACTTAAAGAATCTCTTTGAATTCACCCTAATCTTCTCAGCCAAAGCTATTTCGTGCCCCCTTTTCACCCTCTTGATTTCCTTCTTCAGTAAACTCCTGTATCCCATATATACCTTCAGGGATTCCCTTGATCCCATCTGCCAGTAGCTGAGTCAAAGCGTCAATATCTCTTGTTATCCAGGGTTCCCTACTCCTGCTAACCTTGCCCTTCACCCTCACAGGAACATAAAGACCTTGAACTCTAGCTATCACACTTTTAAAGGCCTCCCACTTGCCAGAGGTCCCTTTGCCTGCAAACAAACTACTCCAGTCAACCCCCACAAGCACCTGTCTAATTCCATCAAAATTTACCTTGCCCCAATTTAGGACTTGAACCTATGGATCAGTTTTGTCCCTCTCCATAACTATTTTAAAATTAATAGAACTATGGGCACTGGTCCCAAAGAACTCCCCCACTATTGCCTCAGTCACCTGTCCTGCCCTATTTCCCAAGAGTAAGTCGAGTTTTGCCCCTTCCTGTTTAGGACCCACTATATACTGCTTGAGGAAATTTCCTGAACATATTTAACAAATTCCACCCCATCTAAGCCCTTAACACTACGGCAGTCACAGTCTATGTTAGGAAAATTAAAATCCCCTACTGTGACAACCCTACTGCTCCTGCAAGCCTCCCCAGTCTCCTGCATATTTGTTCCTCTAATTCCCATTGACTACTAGGGGGCCTACAGCACAACCCCAATAATATCACCATCCCCTTATTTCTTAGCTCCACCTACAAAGCCTCACTGGATGATCTCTCAGTTATTTCATCTTTGACTACTGCTGTGATACTGCCCTTGATCTAAAATGCAACATTCCCTTCCTTCTTTCATCCAACTCTGTCCTGCCTAAAGCACCTGCACCCTGGCGCATTAAGCTGTCAGTCCTTCTTTCCCTTAACCATCTTTCTGTAATGGCTATAATATCCCAGCCCCATGTACCTATCCACGTCCGAGTTTATCGGCTTTACGTGTCGGCCCTCTTGCATTGAAATAGATGCAATTTAATCCAACAGGCATTCCTTGCTCCTGATCCTGTTCCAGACTGACCTCTCTCTTCAACTTGCTATTTCTGATTACTGTATCTCCTTCCAGCCTCACACTTGCCACCCTGCTGTTTAAGATCCCATCCCCTGCCAATCTGGTTTAAACCTTCCCTTGCAGCACTAGCAAATCTGCCAGTAAGGATATTGGTCCTCCTCCAGTTCAGGTGCAAACCATTCCTCTTGAACAGGTCACCTCTGCCCCAGAAAATATCCCAATGATCCAGAAATCTGAATCCCTGCCCCTTGCACCAATTCTTTAGCCACGCATTGATCTGCCATATCCTCCTGTTCTAACTCTCCTTAGCATGTGGCATTGGAAGTATTCCTGAGGTTACCACCATCCTGGTTTTTAACTTTTTTCCTGACTCTCTATAATCACCCCGCAGGACCTCATCCTTATTTCTACCTATGTCATTTGTGCCTAGGTGCACAATGACTTCTGGCTGCTCACCCTCCCTCTTGAGAATATTCTGCAGCCGTTCAGAGACATCCTAGACCCTGACACCCAGGAAGCAACACACCATCCTGGATTTCTGTCTGCAGTCACAGGATCTCCTGTCTGTCCCCTTAACTATGTGAGTCTCCTATCACTAAGGTCCTGTTTACCTTTAAAAACCGAAAGAACTGCGGATGCTGTAAATCAGGAACAAAAACAAAGCTTCAGGAAAAGCTCAGCAGGTCTGGCAGCATCTGTGAAGGAAAAAACAGAGTTAACGTTTCGGGTCTGGTGACCCTTCCTCAGAGCAGTTCTGTTCCTGTTTACCTTTACCGTTTCCCACAGTGCCCCAGAGCCAGTCATGTAATTTTCATCCCCGCCAACAGTATCCAAAACGGTATAGTTGTTTGAGGGGAGTGGCCACAGGAGATTCCTACTCTCTGCCTACTCCCTTTGCCTTTTCTGGTGGTCACCCAGCTATTCTCTCCCTGCACCTTAGGTGTGACCACCTCATTAAAACTTTTTTCTATGATACACTCATCATCTCAGATGATCCTGAGTGCATTCGGCTCCAGCTCCAGTTCCAGTTCCTGCTCCCTAACACAGTCTGCCAGGAGCTGCAGCTGGGTGCACTTCCCACTGGTGTAGACATCTGGGATAACGGAAGTCTCCCTGAGTTCCCTCATCCTGCAGGAGGAGCATGCCACCGCCCTAACTACGATCTCAAATGCTCCAAGACTAAAGAGGAACGTAAAAAGGACTTTTACCTGAGTTTACCTGTACTTTTTGCTGAACTGCTGCTCACCAAAGTCCCACCTTCCAACGCCTTACTTCTCACTCTGCTAGCAACAAATTTTCACTAGCATGTCTCTCTCCCTGTTTTTCTCGTTAGAGGAGTGGGGAAGGAGGGGAACACTATAGTGATGTAATATTTGGGGCTTATATACTCCTTGATACCAGGCCCACAACAATCCGTACCTCAGTGCGGGTGACTGTCTCCAGGCTCTAATGTATGCGCCGAAGTGGCGCCTCTCTCTCCGGGCAGTGAGAGGGAGTGTGAGAGAGAGTGCACGAGAGAGCACAAGGGGTGGGGAGGGGAAGAGAGAGAAAGGGGAAGGGGAAAGTGAGAGAGAGGGGCAAGGACAGGGAAGACAAAGAGGGGACAGAGACGGGGGTGGGAAGGGACAGAGAGAGAGAGAGAGAAAGCGAGGGTTTGAGAAGGAGAATCCTTCATGGTAACCTCAGCCGATGTGGGACTCATGCTATTGGCATCACTCTGCATTGCAAAACAGCCATCCACCAGATTTCTAACTCATACACAAACATAGTCAACACAATGCCAAAAATTGGTTTTGAGCAGTAGTATCAAACAAGTGGTATAGTACCGACCATCTGTTATTACATTCTCCACTTAGTATTCCATGCTTGTAAAGTCAGTGGAATTGAACACTGGGTGTGGAGAAAATAGGAAATTTATTCAATTGTGATCAAAAGACAGGATATCATTATAGAATGACTTGTTTACCGTCCAGAGTTTCCATCTTGATCTTCACAGCATCACAGAACTGTTATGATGCTGAAGGAGGTTATTCAGCCAAGGTTCTATTAATCCTGTGCCAATCTCCTGCCTTTTCACAATATCCGTGCACATCATTTCTATCCAAATAATAATCTAATGCCTTCTTGAATGCCTCAATTAAAACTGCCCTTTTTAAAATTCATTTGTGGGATGTGGGCATCACTGGCTGGCCAGCATTTATTGCCACTACATTTTCAGGGTGTATTCCAGACCCAAACTACTTGCTGTGAGAAAAAATATTTTCTCACATAACCTTTGCTTCATTTGCACATCACTTGAAATCTATGACTTCTTGTACTTTTTCTCTTCTACGGATGGGAACATCTCCTCGCTATCTGTTCAATCCATCCCTCTCATGAGTTTATTTATCCAAACCTCTTATTGGATCTCCTTTCAGCCACCAAGAGGAACAGTCCCAACTTCAAGTTGTCCTCATAACTGAAGTTTCTCACTCCTGGAACCATTCTTGAGCATATCTTTCTGACAAATACATTGGTTTATTAATTTCACAAGATAGGGTAAGCATGGTGTTAGGATGGCAGGGTGGCAAACTCATGTTAGGGAGATGTCAATGTTGGGGGATCACGGAGGTCAGATGGTTTTGGGGTGGTGAGAAAAAGGGGGTGGGGGACATTGAAGGTTGGGAGGTGGTTTGTAGGGTCAGGAGGGGGGAATTGATGACAATGTCTGGTGAGCTTGGATAGTCGGAGTAAATCAGAGGAAGTCATATTGTCCAAAGGGAGCCAGTGAAAGGATGTGATCAGTTGCTTGGTTACTTAAGAGTCCACAAGGTTTTAACCAGTCGAATGTTCAAAGTAATAGGCCAAATGCTAGAGGTGAATTAGAGAAATGCCTGTCTGACAGAATGTTTTTCCTTACAGTCTATTCAAAAATATGGCAGTGGTTCTCACAGATTTCCTTCAAATATGAAGCTGTATTTGAATCTTGCACAGATCAGAATAAAACTGCATGAGAAGGAGCTCAAGAAAAAATTCAACCTGACACACCAACTTCACTTCTTATTTTTACTGTATGCCATCTTACTTTAAAACACAATCATCTGAAAGGGATGCACTATCCAAAACAAATCCTTCCTGAGTTGAAGAATTCACTCTGTTGAAAAATTCCAAGTTGCAGTTCTTCTACTAAAATCCTATAGGTACCATTTAACTAAGAAACAAAGCAACTGCCTACAAACTACATAAATAAACACAATGGAGTAAACTCAAATACACCTAGAAGAACTCTCCAAAGTCATCACTGTTTGTCAACAGAATTTGCTCCATCTTGATGTGAGGAACTACCAGAAAGCTCTTTACCTGATATCCACTTAGAAATGAAGAAATACATCTCATCGGAGAGTCTTATCTCAGAACTCTGAAACCTTGCAACATTTAGATATTTTTATATTTGCCTTAAATGAAAATTTCGCATTTCCTATATTATACTCAATTTGCTGGATTTTTGCACACTGTTAACCTAGCTACACCTCTCGGAATCATCCTTACATTTTCTACACAATTTACATTCCTACTTGTCTTCGTATCATCAGAAAATTCAGCAATAAAACATCTTGTTCTTTCATCCAACAATTATATAAATTGTTAAAATTTGATGCCTCAGCACATGATCCCAGTGATATATCTTGCCAACCAGAAAGTGACCTACTTACGTGACTCTCAACTTCCTGTCAGCTCATCTATCCATATCAATGTGTTACCGCCTACACATAAGCTTTTATTCTCTGTAATTAACTTTGACGTGGCACCTTTTCAAGTGCCTCCTGGAAAGTTGTCTGCTCTGTCCTGCAAGGCAATGACAGGCTCCAGTATGGTTGCTGCCAGCCCAAGTCACTATCACCACTTGGAAACAGTCAACGATATTAATTGGACTCATCCATACCCCACTAAAAATGATGGCGGCAGTGTAGGATGCTTCAGCCAGAGCTGATCTGCTCTGCTCATTCTTCTTTTTCTTTTTCTTACTGTTACTGCTTCCTTTTCTTTTTTTTCCCCTCCCTCGTTGACTCCTGGCCTCCAGCAACAAATTATAGACTTGCGCAGCTGCCTTCCGGCCTGGCACAGTGGCCTCCTGGCATGGCATGACATGACAGCCTCCCAACCTGGCATGGTGACCTCCTGGCCTGGTGCAGTGGCGTTCTCCCGTAGGGGCCTCCAGGTGTGGTGTGGCGACCTTCCAGCCTCCCAGTGTGGAATGTTGCCAGCGCAGTGTGAAGCCAGGGCCCAGTGCGGACTGGAAGCTGGGTGTCAGCATGATCTGTTATTTGGAACTTTTATTTCTGCAAAGCTGGACATTTTATTTCTCTATTGTCTAAGATCTTGAAACTAAAGAAGCTGTGCCAGGTACTTGCGTATCAAAGTCGGTGCTGTAATTGGCAATAGATAAACTCTTCATTATGCTCAGTGAGTATGTGGGACAATAAAGGCTATTCTATTCTATTCCAGGGTTTTGGACCTTGCTTTGAAAATATGGCCCATTTACTTGGATTCTATTTCCATATATGCTGCCAAACCTAAGCATTTCCTATTTTGATCACAATTTCTAGTTTATTAAGACCATTATATAAAATTGATGCAATCCACCACAGTTACAAATAAATAAATAAAAATAATGATTAATTGCTGTTCTGATTTGTTTGTATAGTAATGAGCTGTCTTTCAATTTTTAACCAAAATAAGAAAGATCAAGTTTAATAGTAAAGTGGGTGACATTGCTCCTAAGGTATGGGGTCTGTTTGACCTTGCAAGTTAGGAAACCTCTCTGTTCTTGCTAGTTAACAAGGCTTTATACAGCTCTGCTTCACCTGTCTCATGACAGGCCAGAACTTTTTTTCTTCACCTTAACAGCTAACAAATTGTATTCATCTGAGAAGCAAGTCCTGTTGTGAAATCCAAAAGACACGAGTAAAATGGCATTCGAGTTAGCAAGACCTGCAGATGCTTGAGTCAGAGACAACAGAGTATGGAGCTGGAGGAACACAGCAGGCCAAGCAGCATCAGAGAAGCAGGAAAGTTGACGTTTCAGGCCGGGACCCTTCGTCAGAAATGGGGGAGGGGGAAGGGAGCTGGGAAATAAAAAGAGAGAGAGGAGGGTTGGGGCTGAGGAAGGTAGGTGGGATGGTGATACTTGGGTGCAGGCAGGGAGTGGTGGGGATTGGTCAGTGGGATGGATGGGATGGGTAGGTGGAAAGAAGATGGACAGGTTGTGTCAGGTCAAGGAGGCAGGGATGAGCAGAGGCTTGGACATGGGATGAGGCTGGGGTTGGGGATCTTTTAAAACTGGTGAATTCCATTTTTAGGCCATCGAGCTTTAGGCTCCCTATGCGGAAGATGAGGTGTTGCTCCTCCAGTTTGTGGGTGGTGTCATTGTGACACTGGATGAGGCCCAGGATGGACGTATCACCCAGAGAGAGGGAGGGGAAGTTAAAAAGGTCAGCGACCGGAAGGTGTTGTCGTTTGTCACGCAGACAGCACAAATACTCTACAAGATGGTCTGTGAGTCTATGCTTGGTCTCACCGATATTGAGGAGGCCACATTGGGAGCAGCGGATACAGTAGACCAAGTAGACGGATGTGCAGGTGAACCCCCGTTTGATATGGAAGATTTGTCTTGTGCCTTGAATGGAGGTGAGGGGCAGGTGTAGCACTTCCTGCAGTTGCATGGAAGGGTGCTGGGGGTGGAGGGGTTAGTGGGGAGTGTGGAGCGGATGTGGGAGTCATGGAGAGCGTGCCCCTTACGAAAGGCAGATAGGAGTGTGGAGGGAAATATCTCTTTGGTCATGGGGTTGGATTGTAGGTGGCAGAAAATTATACATTGGATACGGAGGTTGGTGGGATGATATGTGAGGCCAAGGGGGAATCTGTCTTTAGTTTTGTTGGGGGCAGGGGATGCGAGGGCAGAGCTGCAGGAAATGCAAGGGATGTGGTTGAGGGCATTTTCAATCGCTGGAGGGGGCAAATTATGGTCCTTGAAATAGGAGGACATCTGGGATGTGTGGGACTGGAACGTCCCATCTTGGGAGCAGACGCAGCGGAAATGGAGGAATTGGGAGTAGGGGATCACATTCTTGCAGGAGGGTGGGTGAGAGGAGGTATAGTCCAGGTAGCTGTGATGTCAGTTTCAAGGCGGTCACCAGAGATGGAGATGGAGAGGTCCAGGAAGGAGGAGGTATTGGAGATGGTCCAGGTAAATTTAAGGTTGGGGTGAAAGGTGTTAGTAAAGTTGGTGAACTGTTCAAGCTCCTCATGGGAGCACGAGGCAGCACCGACACAGTCATCAATGTAGCGGAGAAAGAGGTGGGGGATAGTGCCAGTGTAACAGCAGAAAAGGGACTGTTCCAGGTTTCCTATGAAGAGGCAGGCATAGCTTGGACCCATGCAGGTGCCCTTAGTCTGTAGGAAGTGGGAGGAGTTAAAGGAGAAATTGTTAAGGGTAAGGACGAGTTCTGTTAAACGGCTGAGAGTGTCGGTGGAGAGGGACTGGTTGGGCCTGCAGGAGAGGAAGAAGCAGAGGGTTTTTAGGCCATCTGTGTGGGGGATACAAGTGTACAGGGATTGGATGACCATACTGAAGGTGAGGTGTTGGGGGCCAGGGAATTGGAAGTCTTGGAGGAGGTGGAGGGAATGGGTGGTGTCCCAGACGTAGGTGAGGAGTTCCTGGACCAGGAGGGAAAAAACAGAGTCGAGGTAAGCGGAGGTGAGTTCAGTGGGGCTGCAGCATGCAGAGACAATACGTCGGCTGAGGCAGTCTGCTTTGTGGATTTTGGGAAGGAGATAGAAACGGGGCGGTGCAGAGTTGGGGAACAATGAGGTTGAAGGTTGTGGGTAGGAGATCACCTGAGGTGGTGAGGTTATGAATGGTTTGAGAGATGATGGTTTGGTCAGGGATGGGGTCATGATCAAGGGGGTGACAGGAAGTGGTGTTGGGCCTTAGCTATGTAAAGGTCAGTGCGCCATACCAGCATTGCCATTATGTACTTTTGAATCAGTTGCAACACATCAGGACAAAATAGTCACTAGTTTCATATCAGCAAAAATCAATTCCCTCCTCAAAACTGGGCAGTGTTAAGTCTCCAAAAAGGGAAATACTTCTTCAAAATAATTTGTAGATGTGAAGCAGCAAGAGTGGTAATTATAGATAGGGAAGGTAGACTTCATCAGCCTGACAGAAACAATCAATTGACACAATGAAAATTGAGTGACTTAAAACACGCAAAGGTTGTAAAACTGCCTTTAAGATCGTTTGTAAGCTTCAGGCAATCCGCTCAGCTATGTACTATTCTCAGATGTGTTTTTATAACTTGAAATTTCATCTAACTTCTCGATGAAATAAAACATTGAAGTCTTTGAACTGTGTTTTATCAAGGAATGCAAGAATGATATCATGTTTAACCACAAAATAGTCTCAGTCCTCTGTCCAGAGGTTTGTACAATCATTCAGCACTTTGTTCTTTCAATTATACCCTGAAGCAGAACTGTTAAATCCCAAAACATACCGTAGTATCCACTGCCTTTACTTTTTTTGCGGGAATATAACGAGGAGTCCGCTTGTCCTGTGACATTAGCACATTGCCCTCAGCTCCCAAAGTGATGATCACCGAACCGCAGCCCTTCTCCAGCAGTATGGAGCCTGCCCTTCCAGCATCCTCAATGTCGCACACTTCAATGCCTGTTAGAATCTCTGCCTGCAACAAAACAGCAGATGCATAAATGCTTGCTATGATTCGCTAAGTTTATCCTCTTAACAGGCTACTTGTCAACACAACAGCCCCTAAAACCTAGGTTTGAAAGGGAAAACTATAAATATTTCAATGTAGAGACAAAAAAAACTGCAGATCCAGGAATCCAAGGTAGACAAACAGGAGGTTGGAAGAACACAGCAAACCAGGCAGCATCAGGAGGAAAGGAGCAGTCAACGTTTCGAGTATTACCCTTCTTCAGGAAACCCTTCTGTTTGTCTACCTTGGATTCCTGGATCTGCAGTTTTTTTTGTCTCTACCTATAAATATTTCAAATCTGGAATAGAAGTAAAGCAGGCATGTGGACATCAGAAACTTAAAGATGAACTGCTTTGTGAATATTCTTCATTCACTGATGAAAGGTTAAGGTATCTTTGCTTCTTTCAGTTGCACTTCAACATTCCAGCAAGTGGGACTTCACTGGGGAGGTAGTTTTTGATTTGACTGAATTTAGAATGGACAAATATGAATTCTTTACAGAATTTAAGAAACATTCTTTCCTGATCAGTTCCAGATTCCTATTCCAGCTTCAAGGATTAAATGCTCCACACTACAGGAGCAAGGTTTGCCATGTAGTTATGTTTCCTGCCCCCTCCCCCATCCCCATCCACAAAAAAGTAGGGGTAAAAGGTACTGCAGATGCTGGAGAATCCGAGATAACAAGCTACCCCTCTCAAAACATCAATCGTCTCAACCTCTCTACCCCTCTCAAAACATCAATCGTCTCAACCTCTCTACCCCTCTCAAACACTCCAACCTCTCCCCTGCAGAACGTGCAGCCCTCCACTCCCTCCGCTCCAATCCCAACCTCACCATAAAACCTGTGGACAAGGGAGGGGCAGTCGTAGTATGGCGCACTGACCTCTACATTGCTGAGGCCAGGCGCCAACTCTCTGACACCTCCTCCTACCGCCCCCTGGATCATGACCCCACCCCCGAGCACCAAACCGTCATCTCCCAAACCATCCACAACCTCATCACCTCAGGTGACCTCCCACCCACCGCCTCCAACCTCATCGTTCCCCAACCCCGCACCGCCCACTTCTATCTCCTCCCCAAAATCCACAAACCTGAATGCCCTGGTCGACCCATTGTCTCCGCCTGCTCCTGCCAAACCGAACTCATCTCCACCTACCGAGACTCCATTTTCACCCCCTTGGTCCAGGAAATCCCTACCTATGTCCGTGACACCACCCATGCCCTCCACCTCCTCCAGAACTTCCAATTCCCTGGTCCCCAACACCTCATTTTTACTATGGACGTCCAGTCCCTATATACCTGTATTCCCCATGCTGATGGCCTAAAGGCCCTCCGCTTCTTCCTGTCCCGCAGAACGGACCAATCCCCCTCCACCGACACCCTCATCCGCCTAGCCGAACTCGTCCTCACCCTCAACAACTTTTCTTTCAATTCCTCCCACTTCCTACA
>JAHRHZ010000040.1:33460033-33480871 GCA_024137785.1 Ginglymostoma cirratum | reverse complement strand
AGTTATGCCTGCCTCTTTGTAGGTTACGTGGAACAATCCCTCTTCTGTACCTACACTGGCCCTAAACCTCACCTCTTCCTCCGTTACATTGATGACTGCATCGGCGCCGCCTCATGCTCCCACGAGGAGCTCGAACAGTTCATCCAATTCACCAACACCTTCCACCCCAACCTGAAGTTCACCTGGACCATCTCCAACACTTGTCTCTCCTTCCTGGACCTCTCTGTCTCCATCTCGGGCAACCACCTAGAGACAGATGTCCATTTCAAGCCCACTGACTCCCACAGCTACCTGGAATACACCTCCTCCCACCCACCCTCCTGCAAAAATGCCATCTCCTATTCCCAATTCCTTCGCCTCCACCGCATCTGCTGCCAGGATGAGACATTCCAATCCCGCACATCTCAAATGTCCTCATTCTTCAAGGACCGCAACTTCCCCCCCACAGTGGTCGAGAACACCCTCGACCGTGTCTCCCGCATTTCCCGGAACACATCCCTCACGCCCCGTCCCCGCAACAATAACCAAAAAAGAATCCCCCTCGTCCTCACATACCACCCCACCAACCTCCGGATCCAATGCATCATCCTCCGACACTTCCGCCATCTGCAATCAGACCCCACCACCAAAGACATTTTTCCCTCCCCACCCTTATCTGCCTTCCGGAGGGACCACTCCCTCCGCGACTCCCTTGTCCGCTCCACACTCCCCTCCAGTCCCACCACACCCGGCACTTTTCCTTGTAACCGCAGGAAGTGCTACACCTGCCCCCACACCTCCTCCCTCACCCCAATCCCAGGCCCCAAGAAGACTTTCCACATCAGGCAGAGGTTCACCTGCACATCTGCCAATGTGGTATACTGCATCCGCTGTGGCTTCCTCTACATCGGGGAAACCAAGCGGAGGCTTGGGGACCGCTTTGCAGAACACCTGCGCTCAGTTCACAACAAACAACTACACCTCCCAGTCGCGAACCATTTCAACTCCCCCTCCCATTCCTCAGATGACATGTCCATCCTGGGCCTCCTGCAATGCCACAGTGATGCCACCCGAAGGCTGCAGGAACAGCAAATCATATTCAGCCTGGGAACCCTGCAGCCCAATGGCATCAATGTGGATTTCACAAGCTTCAAAATCTCCCCTCCCCCAACCACATCCCAAAACCAGCCCAGCTCGTCTCCACCTCCCTAACCTGTTTTTCCTCTCACCTCAAGCCACACCCCCATCTCCTATCTACTAACATCATCCCGCCCCCTTGACCTGTCTGTCCTCCCTAGACTGACCTATCTCCTCCGTACCCCCGTACCTACACTCACCTTTACTGGCTCCATCCCCGCCTCTTCGACTTGTCTGCCTCCTCTCCACCTATCCTCTCCTCTATCCATCCTCTATCCGCCTCCCCCTCTCTCCCTATTTATTTCAGAACCCTCTTCCCCTCCCCCATTTCTGATGAAGGGTTTAGGCCCGAAACGTCAAGTTTTCCTGCTCCTATGATGCTGCTTGACCTGCTGTGTTCATCCAGCCCCATGCTTGTTATCTCACAAAAAAGTAGGGACTGAATTAGAATTTAAAATCTTGTTTAAATCAATAATCTTTGTTCCTGTGGAGCTGGTCACAGACACTTATCAGTCATTCCATTTTAATGTTAATCCACAAATTACCCAATGGTGATCTCTATATTCACAGACACCTTAAAAATGAAAGGCTTTGTTGCTGTTATCTCTGTAATTGCTTTACCTCACTATCCTTGTGTTCGAAGAGAAAAGGATTTGTGGAATCAAAAACACTAATACCGACAACTGCCAGTACTGCTCTGCCTCAGTGCCGGACACTTAGAAAGAACAAACGGGAAGGGGGCGTAAGGATAGAAGAAACCTGTAAATGATTGTGCTTTCAACCAGGAAAAAGAATAGACTAGCATCCAGTGCCAACTTTAACATAAGTGAATATAAAGCTCCAAAACTGGAGATGGCAAACACCCAAAGGCTTTGAAATATTTAAATGGTGTTGGATGAGGGAGAAATGTGTTGGGTCAAAAAGACAGACAGAAAACATGGTGGCTCAGTGGTTGGCACGGCTGCCTCACAGCACCAGGGACCCGGGTTCGATTCCACCCTCGGGCGACTGTATGTGTGGAATTTGCACATTCTCCCTGTGTCTGCTTGGGTTTCCTTCCGGTGCTCCGGTTTCCTCCCACAGTCCAAAGGTATGCAGGTTAGGTGAACTGGCCATGCTAAATTGCCCATAGTGTTCAGGGATGCGTAGGTTAGGTGGGTTTATAGGGGGATGGGTCTGGGTGGGATGATCTGAGGGTTAGTGTGGACTTGTTGGGCCAAAGAGCCTGTTTCCATACTGTACAGATTCTATGATTCTATGAAAGCTCTCTTTGAAACACTGGCATGGGATATTATACCTGTACCCAAGATGACAACACCCAACAGTGCAGCTGTCCCTCAGTACTGAAGTGTCAGTCTTGATGTGTTTTTTGCTCAAGTCTCCAGAGTACAACTTGAATCCACAAACCTCTGACACAGAGGTGACAATGCCACCACTGACTGAAGCTAATGCACATTCGTGATTGCACAGGTTATGTTCCAGGGAGAATGTTTGCAAACTGGGGTTCCTGCTCTTTCAGTTCATAGAATCCTACAAAAGAGGCCCTTCAGCTCGTTGAGTCTGTAACATCAATGCCACACCAGTCCCATAGCCTTGAATGTTATAACACTTCAAGTGCTGATCCAAGTGCTTTTTTAAAGATTGTGAGATTACCCACCTCAACTAACCTCCCAGGCAATGTGTTCCAGCCCCCGACTACTTTCTGGGTGTGACGGTTTTCCACAAGTCCCCTCTAAACATCCTGTCTTTCACCTTGAAATTATACCCTCCCTGTTACTGACCCTTGAATTTTCTATCTGCCCTTCCTATGCTTGTCATAAATTTTATATGTCTCTATTAGGTCCCCTCATCAAGCTTCTCTGGTCCAAAGAAAACAACCTGAACTTATCCAGAAATAACAGTGTGGAGCTGGAGGAGCAGGAAAGCCGACGTTTTGGGTCCCAACCTGAAACGTCAGTTTTCCTGCTCCTCTGATGCTGCCTGGCCTGCTATATTCCTCCAGCTCTGACTCCAGCATCAGCAGTTCTTACCATCTCTGACTGAGCTTATCCAACCTCTTTTCACAGCTAAATCCCAGGCAACACGCTGGTGAATGTCCTCTGCACCCCATCCAGGGCAAGCGCATCCTATAGTGTATTTTAAAATTCATTCTTAGGATGAGGACATCACTGGCTAGACCAGCATTCATTCATAGAATCATAGAATCCCTACGGCATAGAAGCAGGCCATTTGGCCCATTGAGTCCACATCGACCCTCCAAACAGCATCCCAACCAGACCCACCCTCCCAGCCAACTCTGCATTTCCCAAGGATAATCAACCCAAACTGCACATCTTTGGACTGTGGGAAGAAACCAGAGCACCCAGAGGAAGCCCCGCAGACATGGGGAGAACGTGTAAACTCCAGTCCACACAGATTGTCACTGAGAATGGAATCAAACCTGGTTCCCTGGTGCTGTGAGGCAGCCGTGCTAACCACTGAACCACCGTACCACCAATATTGCCCATCCCTAATTGCCCAAAGAGTAGTTAAGAGGCAACCACATTGCTGTAGGTCTGGAGTCACACACAGGCAAGACCAGGTATGGATAGCAGATTCCTCCCATAAGGGGAACCACATTTAGCTCCACTAAAGCATTAGTGAACCAGATAATGTTTGCACCAATCAACACTGGATTTGTGGTCATCATTAGACTTTTATTTCCAGATTTTTACTGAATTCAAATTGCACCACTGGTTGTGGCAGGATTCAAACCCTGGCCCTCAGAACATTTCCTGGGTTTCTGGATTAACAGTCCAGTGACAATACCACAATTACCTCACATTGTGATGATCAGAACTACATGCAGTACTCCAGTTGTCGCCTAACCAAAGTTCTGTGCAACTACAAAGTAACGTCCCTGCTCTTATTATCTATGCCTTGACTGATAAAGGCGAGTGTGCTACATACCTTAACTACCCTATTAATCTGCTCACCACCTTCAGGGACTTGTGGACAAGCACCCTAAGATCCTTCAGTTTCTCCGAGCTTCCTCGTGTCCTGCTATTTATCGAGTACTCCCTTGTCTTGTTACTTCTTCCAAAGTGTATCACCTCAAACTCATCAGGGTTAAATTTCATCTGCCAATGATCTACCCACTTCATCAATCCATTTATATTCTCCTGTAATCCCAAGACATTCTTCCTCACTGTCAACTACCTGGCCAATCTTTGACTCATCCCTCCCACATTCTCATCTATATATCATTTATATATATCACAAACAATAAGGGTCCCAGTACCAATCCCTGTGGTACACTGCTGGATTCTGGCCTCCAAAAGCATACAAACAGCCTTCTTCCCTCACCTTCCGTCTCCTGCCACTAAATCAATTTTGGATCCAACTTGCCAAGTTACCCTCGATCCCACATGCTTTTACCTTCTTTGTCAGTCTCTCATGTTGGTCTTTCTTAAAGGCACTGCTGAAATCCAGATAAAATGTATCAACTGCACTATCCTCATCTACACATTTGGTCACCTCCATGAAAAATTCAACCAGCTTTGTTAATTCTGACAAAGGGTCACTGGGCTCGAAATGTTAATTCCATTTTCTCTGAACAGATGCTGCCAGACATGCTGTGCTTCTCCTGCTCTTAACCATTGCCTTGCATGCTGAAAAGTGCAAAGATTGCATTTGGTTAGGTCGCACATTATGGGTTGTCATCTCAACTCACATCAGAAGCATTCCAACACTTGATGGCCTGTAACCGGCCAAAAGTCTGCACTATCAGAAGATGGGAAGAAGGGTAAATGCTTGGGGATTTGGTGGAGAAGTGGAAATAGGGGAAACTAAAGGGTTAAAAAACAACACAGCATTTCCCATGACAACTAGCAAAAGCAAGACTTACACAGCAAGATGTGCAAACTATTGAAATTGTGTCTTCACAACTGTCCTTGTTTGTACTGTTCCAGTGAAATGTCAGACACATGAAACAGAACGTGGTACAATCACCATAGGAACAAAACAAAGGGCAAAAAGGAATATCTGACAAAGGCTACTGTCAATGTGGTTATGTTAGCATTGGTAAACTCTGACATGAATATTTAGCACATTAGTGCCACCATCAAGATCCCCCACATACTGGTATTTACAAGGCCTCTCTTCCCGTTCACTGAGATGACGTTGATTTAATACATCGACATTTACAATCACCACAGTCAAAGCAATACTGACCCAGAGAGGTGAATTTCCCTTCCCTTTTTATGTTTTAAAAAAAGCTGCAAGATTGTCATGAAGTCTCTTCATTCCCACTGAAATAAAAAGTTAACAAAAATACTGTAAATACTGCAATCAAGGTTCTGTATACAACAAATGCCAGGCATTAACTATTTCAAACAATGCTCTTCATCAGATCTGTTGCACATTTTCTTCTGCAAAAAAGTGCTTAACCAGGAAAAATTTTTTTAGGGAAGTCCAAAGACATGAAGATTAAGTGGATTGGCCATGCTAAATTATCTACCGTGCCCAGGAATGTGTTGGTTAGGTGGATTAGCCATGATAATTATGGGGATTAAGTGGGACCTGGGTCTGGGTGGGATGTTCTTTAGAGGGTTGGTGCAGACTCAATGGGCCGAATGGCCTCTTTCTGCACTGTAGGGATTCTACGATTCTATGACTCATTCAGGACACAAGCATGCTAAGTGTAATAAATGTTAATTTGGAACACGTGTGAAGATCAGTTCTTTTTTTGGTGAGTTTACTGACGTGTTTTGAATCATCCTAGAGAAAACATTTACTCAGACTTATGGAAAATCAGAGATTTCACTTTGATAAGTCATTAGTTGCTACACATGTCAAGTGCAACGGTCATTTATAATGTCAGATAAGTTGCTCATCACCATGGAGAGTCAATAGCCTTGCAGGAGCAATGAGACGTAAGGGAGGGAGGAGCCCCAAAGTGTGAAATCTTATACTAAACTAGGTTGAATTGATTCCTTTAAGCCAACACATTAATATTTGTGTTCAGTTGGTGGAAATCCCCAGCACACAGCACTACCAGTGCAAAGAGGGAACTTTCTTGG
Organism: Ginglymostoma cirratum; assembly: GCA_024137785.1. Lineage (NCBI taxonomy): Eukaryota > Metazoa > Chordata > Chondrichthyes > Orectolobiformes > Ginglymostomatidae > Ginglymostoma > Ginglymostoma cirratum. The sequence continues at coordinate 33,474,695 of JAHRHZ010000040.1, read as the reverse complement.
GGGCATCACCTGTGATTCAGGATGACTTCAAGGAAAAATCCCCCTCTAGTCACCCAAAATGAGACCACAGATACTGTTTCGGAACTTACATTTATAAAGCATCTCTCAATGCACTTTATTGTGAATGAAGGTCTTTGAAATATAATTGCTACTACGATATAGAAACTTTAACAGCCAATTTACGCACAGAAAGTTGCGTGAATAGCAATAGGAAAATGCCTATATAATTTGTTTTACTTATATTAGTAGAAGTCTCAATATTGACCTGTATTTCAGGGGCAGCTCCATACTCAGTTAGTAGCTCCATGCAAATTCTAAATTCATTTCTACATTTTGGCGAACATTTTCACAGCGCGGTTATTACCAATCATTCAAAATTGTGACACATTCTCCATCAAGCTGCATCAAGGTTACAGTCCAAAAATCTTAAAAGTGAGGCTGAGAAGAAAGAAGAGGAAGCAAATCCTGCATTTCAGAACTCTCTGCCTCACGGTATGTCCTGCTCCAAGGGCTGAATGTTTCTTGACCCACAGATCTGTCTGTTCAGTCACATGGCAGAAACCTGCAACTCTGAAAAGGCATCATCCATGATTCAAGGGACAACAGCGGCATTATCCAGAAGTTTCAGGAAGTTGGAATTTGTATAGGATGAAGCTTGAGAGAACAGAAAATATGCTGTTCAAAAGAAAAATGCCTCCGATCTTCCAATGGGAGGGTAAATATTATAGCAATGTAGACTGGAATCGTACATTTGTCTTGCCAAGAAGTACTTTGAAATTTGATATCAACTGATGAGCAACTATTTGGCATCTTGGAGCTTCCAAGGAAGTCCCTAAATCTGAGCTAGAGTCAGAAACATTGGCATGTTCTGTCTGAGTGAGCTTAGTAGTTTTGCAGGAAAGGTTACTGGAATTAAAACCTGCTCCACTTCCAGAATTAAGTACTAGAATGATGAGCATGTACTAATTTTCAGGTTCAAAGTACTAATACTGTACACGCTACTATTCTGAATGGCATATAACATGTACTGTAAATAGAGGGAATTAATTCCTTGCTTATTTTCCAGAAATTTTAATGTAGCTCTTGTAGAGCTAATTGGCATTACTTAAGACCATTACATTTTGTGTTTTTTGAAAAAACTGTTGCAGGCAGTCTAATCTTTAGAATTCATTGAGCAATTGAGAAGTTGATGAAAAATCAAATTAAATACAAAACACTAGACCAGTAACATTTCTTTTCATGCATCATTAGTCAGACAAATCAAGATAAAAGGAGGCTGTAAACATTATTGGCACTGGACCAAATTATTTTATTTGCCTGGAACAGTTTATGAATCAGCTACCATCATTTATACAGACAATTCTGCCACAGGTAAGTGCTCTTCTTCCAAATATGTAAAACTGTGAATCATAAGACCATAAGATGTTGGAGCAGAATTAGGTCATTTGACCCATTGAGTCTGCACTGCCATTTGATCATGGTTCACATGTTTCTCAACCATTCTCCTGCCTTCACTCCATAACCCTTTGATCCCCATACCAATCAAGAATCCATCTCTGTCCTAAATACACTCAATGTCATGGCCTCCACAGTGATGAAGTTCACAGTTGCATCACCTTCTGGATGCAGAAACTCCTCCTCATCCCAGTTCTAAACAGTCACCCCTTCACTCTGAGGCTATGCTCTCGGGTCCTAGTCTCTCATACTTGTGGAAACATTTTCTCCATGTCCATTCTATCCAGGCCTCCCAGTATTCTGTAAGTTTCAATGAGATCTCTCCTCATCCTTCTCAACTCTATCAAGTACAGACCCAGAGACATCAACTACTCCTCACATGACAAGCCCTTCATTCCTGGGATCATTCTTCTGAATCTCCCTTGGACCCTGTGCATGGCCTGCACGTCATTAGTTAGATACAGGACCCAAAACTGCTCACAATATTCCAACTGCAGTCAGACTAAAACGTTATACAGCATCACTCTCCTCCTTTTGTCAGTCAGCCAGCCAATCCTCTATGCTTACCACTAACATCAGGGGCTCCTATCTTATTTAACAGCTTCATGTGTAGCACCTTGTCAAAGGGCTTCTAGAAATCCAAATAGATCGCATCCACTGGCTCTCCTTTGTCTAATTCTTCAAAGAATTCTAAGGATTTGTAAGGCATGACCTCCCTTGAAAAAGCTGTGCTGAGTCAGCCCTATTTTACCATGCACTTACAAGTACTCAGCAATCTCATCTTTAATAATGGACTCTAAAATCTTAACAATGCTCAAGGTCAGGCTCAATCATATTTTACACATTATCAGCTGGTGAAAACAGCCAATCTTCGAATTTACGCCACAAAGTGATGTGAAATAAGAATATTAAATACATTGTTCCATGTAGGCAATCACTAAAATTGCTGTGGGAATCAGGAGTTGCGCAAGCAAACATGACGTGTGCTTAGAATTGTGCATTTCTTACCACCCTAGGTGTAATGTATCTGTGGGCTGTAACACCTTCCAGGAACGGGTTAAAGACTATCTGATGCATCAAGATCCATGCAGCTGTAGTAAACTGTCTGTTCCATTTATTACATGTCCAACAATTGTGACATGCGTGGGGTATGTATATTCTGTGTGAGTATATGACTCTGTAATAATTGAATCTAATCATAAAATAAAGATGCCATAGTCTTACTTGACCATAGTGTTGCTCTCTCTCATTAGAGATGAATGACTGGTGGTGGTCTAACCTGAGGGTCATCATGCCTCAATTAAAGGTAGAGGTTGAGAAGGAGAATCCTTCATTGTAACCTCAGGCAGTATGGGAATTAACTCTGCATTGCAAGTCAGCAATCCAGTCAACTGGGCTAAACCTGCACCTAAGAATAAAGCAAACTCTTCACGTTCCTCCCTAAAGTGTATACAGTCGACCTTGCTACCTGTTCTGGTCATTCCACCCCTAAAACTGCAACTATTGACAAAGTAGGAGATCACTTACTTAATGGCGGAAAACTGATACCTATTTCAAGCCCACCGACTCCTACAGCTACCTAGAATACACCTCTTCTCACCCAACCTCCTGCAATATTGCCATCCCCTATTCTCAATTCCTTCGCCTCCGCCACATCTGCTCCCAAGATGAGGCATTCCACTCCCGTACATCCCAGATGTCCTCATTTTTCAAGGACTGCAATTTCCCTTCCACTGTGGTCGAAAACACCCTTGACCACATCTCTCGCGGCTCCCGCACCTCAGCCCTCACACGCCCTCCCCGCAATAAAACGAAAACAGAATTCCCCTTGTCCTCATGTATCACCCCATCAACCTCTGGATTCAATGCGTCATTCTCCGCCACCTGCAATCTGACCCTACTACCAAGGATATATTTCCCTCCCCACCCTTATCTGCCTTCCGGAAGGACTGCTCTCTCCGTGACTCCCTTGTCTGCTCCACACTCCCCACTAGCCCCATCACCCCTGGCACTTTTCCCTGCAACCGCAGGAAGTGCTACGCCTGCCTCTACACCTGTCCCCCTCACCTCCATCCCAGGCCCCAAGAAAACCTTCCACATTAAACATATGTTCACCTGCACATCTGCTAATGTGGTATATTGTATCTGCTGTTCCCGACATGGCCTCGTCTACATCAGGGAAACCAAGCGTAGGCTTGGAGACCGCTTTGTGCGGTACCAATGCTCGGTTTGTCACAAACGACAACACCTCCCAGTCACGAACCACTTCTACTCCCCCTCCCACTCCTTGGATGACATGTCCATCCTGGGCCTCCTCCAGTGCCACAACGATGCCACCCAAAGGCTGGAGGAACAGCGCCTCATATTCTTCTTGGGAACCCTGCAGCCGAATGGTTTCAATGTGGACTTCACAAGCTTCAAAATCTCCCCAACCCTGACCTCATCTCAAGACCAGCCCATCTCGTCCCCGACTCCTTGACCTGTCCGTCTTTCCTCCCACCTGTCCACTCCTCCCACCTCACTGACCAACCGCCAACCCCCACTTCCTACCTACTAGCCTCAGCCCTGCCTCCTTGACTGTCTGTCTTCCCTCCCACCTACCCGCTCCTCCCTCCTCACTTACCAACCCCCATCCCAACTCCTGACCTACACTCATTTTTACTGGTATCATCCCCGCCTCCTTGACCTGTCCGCCTTCTCTCCACCTATCTACTCCTCTATCCACCTTCTATCATCACCTCCCCCTCTATTTATTTCAGAGCCCCCTTCCCCTCCCCAATTTCTGAAGAAGGGTCCAGACCCAAAACATCAGCTTTCCTGCTCCGCTGATGCTGCCTGGCCTGCTGTGTTCATCCAGCTCTACATCCTGTCATCTCTGGGCAATCTTCCAGATGCCTGAGATGGCACTGACCTGGGTGGCGACCTCAGTGCAGGCTGGCATTCTCAGAGAATAGGACATCCTTGCTCTGCATCTCCCCATCCACCAGGATCTCCAGGTCCCTGACTGCAAATTGGGGCATCAGTTACCCCTTATCTCCCTGGTGTCATCATATTAAACTGAAACTACTTCTTAGACAACAGAAGTCAAATTTCCTGTTTAGCCCATCATTACACTCTCCTGAAGCCTCATATCTCTCCATGAACCCTTCACATTTTGCGCATGATGGTAAAATAAAATTGTTAACACCCAAAGTTGGGAGTTGATAATGTTAGTAAACACGATGGCAGTGTGGACTGCTGATAAAACTGAAGTGTCAGTACTAGGGAGTGTAGTAGTGCTCAAAGCATTGAAGCTGACAGTAGTCATTATTGGTGATTAATGCCTTTACTTTAGCCAAAAGGGAATTCTAAATGTCCGTTTGCAGAGGTGCCAATTCTTGAGCAAAACTGAAGGCACTGAAATTAGTCCAAACTGTCATTCGCAATTCTTCTGATGGGCCAGACACAAATCAAATTACTTGCAATAAATATGTCAAAGTGAAGGAAAATACACTATGAATGCAACCCAACAGTGTAAATTGATGGAAGCTCTTTGATCCACCCAAGATTAATGTCAAATAAAACGAAAGGATTGCACAGTGTTTAGACCTTTCAAAATAAAAACTGTTTACTATGCCTTCTCTGTAAAGCAAAACATCGGCATAAAGCAATCAGGCATGAAAAGTTGCAAGTACAAATTTACCCTCAGGCGTTTGTCCATCTTGTTGTCAATGGGGACCATGTAAATGGATGACACTGAGAAGATGGGAGCCACAAGTCAGTAAGCTACTCTACAAATCCACAATATGAAAATATTGCTTTATTTGCTTTTCATATGAAGTGGCTAGAAATAAATTCAAGTAAGACAATATCCAGTTGTTGGGTTGGGCCTGTTCCGTCAGATTAGAGACACACTAAAAAGTGCCTCTGGGGAGCGACTGCAGAAGGCTGTGACAGTTTAGAGTACAGTTTGTTCACTTTTAAAATAACTGACATGCCTGACAAAATTCAGGCAAGGAAATAATAAAAGGGTTACTCAACGCTTACATTGTTTTTTCTGAAGTCATCCAATAACACCTTATTCAATGTGACCTTCTGAAAAGATCTGACCAGTTACAGTGATAGTCTCTTATCACTATAAACTCAAAGAATAATGGAACAAATGAAATAAAATGCTTTTGGCCACAACGGGTACAGTCTCCATCTCCGGTAACCACCTAGAAACCGACATCCATTTCAAGCCCACCGACTCCCACAGCTACCTGGAATACACCTCCTCCCACCCACTTTCCTGCAAAAATGCCATCCTCTATTCCCAATTCCTTCGCCTCCGCCGCATCTGCTCCCAGGATGAGGCATTCCACTCCTGTACATCTCAGATGTCCTCGTTCTTCAACGACCACAACTTCCCCCCCGCAGTGGTCAGAAACACCCTCGACCGTGTCTCCTGCATTTCCCATAACTCATCACTCACACCCCGTCCCCGCAATAACAACCAAAAAAGAATCCCCCTCGTCCTCACATACCACCCCACCGACCTCCGGATCCAACGCATCATCCTCCGACACTTCCGCCATCTGCAATTCGACCCCACCACCAAAGACATTTTTCCCTCCCCACCCAAGTCTGCTTTCTGGAGGGACCACTCTCTCCGTGACTCCCCTGTCTGCTCCACACTCCCCTCCAGTCCCACCACACCCGGCACTTTTCCCTGCAACCGCAGGAAGTGCTACACCTGTCCCCACATCTCCTCCCTCACCCCAATCCCAGGCTCCAAGACTTTCCACATCAGGCAGATGTTCACCTGCACATCTGCCAATGTGGTATACTGCATCTGCTGTACCCGTTGTGGCCTCCTCTACATCGGGGAAACCAAGCGGAGGCTTGGGGAACGCTTTGCAGAACACCTGCGCTCAGTTCGCAACAAACAACTACACCTCCCAGTCGCGAACCATTTCAACTCGCCCCTCCCATTCCTCAGACGACATGTCCATCCTGGGCCTCCTGCAATGCCACAGTGATGCCACCTGAAGACTGCAGGAACAGCAAATCATATTCAGCCTGGGAACCCTGCAGCCCAATGGTATCAATGTGGATTTCACAAGCTTCAAAATCTCCCCTCCCCCCAACCGCATCCCAAAACCAGCCCAGCTCATCTCCGCCTCCCTCACCTGTCCTTCCTCTCACCTATCCCCTCCTCCCACCTCAAGGCCCACCCCCATCTCCTATCTACTAACCTCATCCCGCCCCCTTGACCTGTCCGTCCTCCCTGGACTGACCTATCTCCTCCCTACCTCCCCACCTACACTCACTTTTACTGGCTCCATCCCCGCCTCTTTGACTAGTCTGTCTCCTCTCCACCTATCCATCTTCTGTCCGCCTCCCCCTCTCTCCCTATTTATTTCAGAACCCTCTTCCCCTTCCCCATTTCTGATGAAGAGTCTAGGCCCGAAACGTCAAGCTTTCCTGCTCCTATGATGCTGCTTGGCCTCCAATATTTAGCTGTTATCTAGGAGGGTGATTATGCTAGGATGCGTCTTGAGGGCATCCGTTTATATGTAAAAATCTGTTAACATTTTCTCTAGTGAAGCTGTTTAGACACCAATATGTTTGAAAGGTTTCAGGGAAGGACAAGAGCAATTTAATGGCTCGGGTTGCTTAACTATTACTATGGCTAATCCTGAGTCAGAGAGATGTGGTTTCATGCCATATTCCAGAAACTTGAACCCACAATCAAACCTCACTCTCAGAAGTTCAGTTCAGTACTGAGCACTGCACTGTCCAAAATCATTTCAATTAGATCCTGAACCAAGTTGGGTCTGCCACTTCAAGTTGCTGCAAAACATCAAGAGCAATATATTTGGTGAGTAGAAAGGTTCTTCTGTCAGTCTGATTAATACTTAGCTCTTGAACCAACATCACCAATAGATTTATTTTTAATTATCACTGGATAGTGCTATGGTCAGGCCAGCATTTACTGCCAATCCTAAATGCCCTTAAGATACTGTCTTTTTGAACTCTTGCAGTCTATGTGGTGCTGCTGGAAGGGAATCCCAGGTTTTTGACTTAGTGGCAGTAAAGAAACAGCAATACAGTTCTAACTCAGGATATGATGTGGCTTGGAGGAGGAACGTGCACTTTCCATGTGTCAGCTGCACTTGTTCCTCTAGGTGGTAGAGGTTATTGACTTAGAAGATACTATCAAAGGAGCCTTGGCTAGTGATACAGTGCATATTCTAAATGGTTCATATCGTTGCCACTGCAAACCAGCTGTGGGAGTGAATATGAGTTTATGGATGGGATCCTGAAGTGTCCAGCTTCCTGAAGTCTCATCCAGAAAAGTCTCAACCAGAAAATCCAGAAATCCAGAGTGTTCTCTCACACACCTGATTTCTCAGCCTGTGACCTGTTCTTTTAGCCACATTACTTAAGTCCATTTCAGTTTCTAGTCAATGGTAACCTCCAGGATGTTGATGGTGGGGAAGTTCAGGTGATTGTAAAAGATGATAGATGGTTGCATTGTCTCTTGATGGAGTTAGTCATTGCCTAGCACTTAATGTATTGCAAATGTTACTTGCCACTTATCAGCACGAGCCTGAAAGTTGTCCAGTTCTTGTTGAATACAGGTATGAATTGCTTCAGTATGAGGAATTGCAAATGAGAGTTAACACTGTGCAGTCTGACCACATGATGGAGGGAAAGGTATTGAAAGAGCTGTTGAATATGGCATGACTCGGAAAATGCCAAATGACTCCTGTATTGATGTCCTTGGCTGAGGTGATTACAACCACAATTCCTTTGTGCCATATATGACTTTAAACATCAGAGTTTTTTTAACAACTCCTACTAAGTTTCATTCAGCTTCCTTAATGTGAAATTCATACAATCGCTGACTTGGTGTCAAGGCCAGTCATTTTGTATTTATCTTTGGGATTCAGCTTTTCATTCTATCTTTGGGCCAAAGGTGTAGGTTGCATGGCTTTGCAGAACTAAGATGAATGTTGGAATCATAGAATCCCTAGTGTGAAAGCAGGCCATTCAGCCATTCGAGTCCACACCGACCCTCCAAACAGCATCCCACCCAGACCCATATCCCTACCTCTATCCCCATAACTCTGCATTTCCCATTGGCTAACTCACCTAGCTTGCACATCCCTGATCACTACAGGCAATTTAGCATGGCCAATCCACGTAACCTGTACATCTTTGGACTGTGGGAGGAAACTGGAGCACCTGGAGGAAACCCAGGCACAGGGAGAATGTGCAAACTCCACAGAGACAGTTGGCCAAGATGGAACTGAACTCAGACTGTGAGGCAGCAGTGCTAACAACTGAACCACCATGCTGCCCAAATTGGTGGGTGAATATTGGTGATGTCATTGCTGTACAAATGTGACTTAATACCACCATCAATAACATCTTCCAAGACTTTGTTGATGATTGAGATTAGATTGATGGGCTATAATTGACTGGTTTGGATTTATCCGGCTTTACATGGATAGAACAAACCTATGCACTTCTCCATAGTCATGTAGGTGCTATTGTTGGAGACATTCTGGAACAGATTGGCAAGGGTGCAGCTGGTTCTGCAGCACCAGTCTTCAGTAATATCTTCCACAACGTTGTCAAGACTTATAGCCCCTTCTATATCAAGTGCCTTTTGAGATTTATTGATAGCACATGGAGTCAATTCAATTGGCTAAGACTGACAACTGAACTGCTAGGGACTTCAGGAGGATTTTCTATGTTTGTTTCAAATTTCCAGCATCCACAGTATTTTGCTTTTATTTATCCCCTCGTTTGATTATGCTTAAGTAAAGTTCTGCTGCAGATATTCCAAAGTGCATTATGATATCCAATTCTAAGCTGATCGGAATCTATCCTGTTTAAACAGTGTGGTGCTACCCACCAACATGGAGAGCAGGCTCAGTTCGAAGGCAGAGTTTAGGCTTCATAAAGATTGGGTGTTGGGCAGTCCTACCAGTACTGTCTTGGACCACTGCTTTTGAGAGAGATATACTGATTATACTGGAACCAAGAGGTTTTTTCCTTTTTAGGTGGCTTCCACCAGCCATAGGCCCAGTCTATTCAATATATTAAATGCAAATAAATCACAAACTTTGTGCGCTTTGCTGTCTGGATTTCTCACTGTTTCACATGATTTAGATTATCTGACTAGACTTGCTGTTAATAGCACAGGGTAAAAATGTCAACTCTGCACCTTTTGATGGAGAAAGTTTAAAATACAAGTGCAGACATGACTTCATCACTGACCATTTACTCTACAGGTAATTGTAGACATGACTTCAGTGTATAAGTTGCACAATACAGTTTAGCTGCTGAGAAAGATAAAGGAGCATTATTATTTCATTGTACATGTTGCATGACTTGTATTGCGAGTCAAATGATCAATCATGGTTACATCCTCATTTCTACATCATTATACACCTTTTCTAATATCCTGCAGACATTGTTATATTAAAGAAACCCAACAAAAAAATTACAGGCAAATACAACGTATCTTTCCTGTTATGGAATATTAGTCTTTCACAAGATGCAGGGAACATGATTAATGAGGTCATACAGACTTATTCCAACAACTCTACTTTAAATTATGCATTCCTGCCCCATCTCAGTCAGCATTCAGTCTGCCGTGTTACAGTCATCCGCAAGATTAAGCAGAAAGATGGTCCACTTGATTTTGGCATTGTATGACATTTTAATAGCCTGGGTCAGGCAACGAATTGATTGCATTACCACTGCAGGCACTTCTCTGTCCCTAAGGACTTAAGTTTAGTAAATGAAGACAATGTTTAATATGCCCTGAATAAAGCTGATTTACTGTTAAAGATTAGTCATTTAAACAAATCCCTTGCGGCTACTGCAATATATTGCATTGCTGACATTATTTTGGAAGTTTGCACTGGAGTCCTCAGGAATTTATGAAGTGGAGAGGAGTTCATACACAGTTCGTAAAAAAGGGAAAAAAAATTTAAAACTACTTATGTGATTATTGGTCATTAATTAAATAGTAAGAGGGACCTAGGGGTCAGCCATGTTCAGTTAGAATTGCTCCCACCTCTGAATCAGAATATGGGTTTGAAATCCAAAAGTTATATTTAAAATAAATAAACTTCAGTGATTTCTTTTTAGGCGTGTTATTCGATCTTGGCTAGCACTGGGATGAAATTATCAAGGATGACTTTCCAGTGCAGTACGGAAGGAGTGTGAACAGTCAATGTGCTTTTTCTCCGATGAGATGTTAAACTGAGGCCCAACCTGCCTTCAAACTGAACAATAACTCAGTAAAAATGTTCTTTGTTCTGAAGGAAATTTATTGATTTTCCAGTGCAAAGAGTTGTGCACGAAAGAATGTTGCAAACTGGCACAGTCCAAGTTCCAGGACTATGTGTTAAAACTTGGGACTTTGGCAGCAAAGGCACAAATAGGAAAAGGCCACAGTTAATGGCCTTTCAGCCTTAGCACTCAGACGGGTTACAAAATAGGCAAACCCCCTGAGACTGTATGTTTGACATGCAACAAATCTCGTAAATGTTAACTGCAATTGTAAAATAAAGTGAAAAACATACAATACAGAATCAGAGAATTGTGGTGCAGACATTTAGTCAATTGTGCCTGCACTGGCTTTCAGAGCATTTTAACTTAGTGCACTTTCCTGCCTTTTCTCTGTAAATCAGCACATTGACTATTTAAATAGAAACATCAAATGACCTGCTGAATGCTTGGATTGAACCTGCCAACACTACACTTCTGGACCATGCATTACATATCTTAACTCCTTTTTTCACTTCACATTTGCTTCTTTTGCAAAACACTTTAAAGGCTGTGCCCACTGGTTCTCAATCCATTTAGGCATAGGATCATCTCTGTCCACACTGTTCAAGATTTAGGAAAAAAACAAGAATTTGCTGGAAAAGCTCAGCAGGTCCGGCAGCATTTGTGGGGAAAAGATCAGAGTTAACATTTTGGGTCGTGACCCTGCCTCGGAACTGTTCTGAGGCTGGGTCACCAGATGTGAAGAGTTAACTCTGATTCTTTTTTTTCCTCCACAGAAGCTGCCAGAACTGCTGAGCTTTTCCAGCAAATTCTGTTTTTATTCCTGATTTACAGCATCCATAATTCTTTTGGTTTTTATTCAACATTTAGAAAACTTCATTCCACACACTTGGATGAAAGTGAATTGGTTTGGAATATTTGTAGCATCTATGCTTCTGTGATTGTCCAAAGTTCAAAAGTTACAGTATTGAAAGACACGAGTTGAATAAATACAATAATGTACTTTCATAAATTTTACGAATAAATTTTCTCTTTGAAATAGTCCAATCGTTTGCCCAGACAGCAAATCAAATCTTACAAGTGTCCCAATGGGTATTTATCCCTCAACCAACATGACTAAAAAGTAATATGCAGTCATTATCAAATTGCCATATAGAAGATCACAAACTGGCTGCCAATTTACCAAAATTACACCAACAACCAGCCAGAAGTCCTTCAAAAACTCTAAAGTGTTTTGATAAGTTCTGAAGGCATGTATTAAATTAGGCTTAATCATGCTTGCAAGTAGTTTTATACAACCAATATCTCTCTCAAATGGAAAGAAATGGGTATGGTACTTTGAGGACTAAGGTTATTTATGCATGTCTTACAGAGACAGCGGGACATCATGGAGTGATAAAATACCAGTTGATGTTCTACAATTTGTGGAATTCTAAACTCCAAAATGTCACTAATAATGAAGAAATGAGAGGCTGTCAAATGGAAGCTTAGCTACTTACGTAAAGATGAAAGACAAAAAAAAAATACACTCTGTGGCAGCAACAAATCGGAGGATGCCCAGGATCAAATTGCCTAATCATCATTCATAGTAACCTGGGAAGAAACATATTTATACAGAAAAGGCCAAAAACTCTTTGTAACTAAGGTTATTGGATGATGAGACAGATCTAAAAATGGAGACTTAAATTTGTTTAGGAAGAAATTTTAAGTATAAGCAATAATTCTGTTAGAAAGTTATTTGGGCAAGGCACAAACTTTCACAATGTCAAATTCTACACGCATATTGACGAATTCAGCTTTACCATAACATTTCCCTCAATCTTTCTACTACATTTAATTTGTCTGCTTATGTGACATTCAGTATGTCATGAACCTAGCCGATGGTACCACTGGACAAGTCAGATCCCTGAAGAAGGCTTGATCAATCATATTCTTAAAAAATTTAGTTAATGTGGTGGCCATTCATCAAAATATAGTCAAACAAAGTTCTAGAGTTTCTTCAACAACACAGCAGAAGTTTAATATACAAGAGATGAAAGAAAAGTTCAACTGATGTAGAAAACAGTTAGGAAAAACCTTAAAACACCCAGCAAAAGAAAGTTTTACGCTACTTTCTAACAACATCATTTCTCATGATTCAAATATAGAGAAATTACACCTCCACCAAGTCTTTAACTTAAACTTAACAGATAACTTCTACTAACCGTGGAGTTCTCTGAAATGAATCCTCCAAACACTGACAGCTTAGATCTTCTCAGCTACCAATAACCTGCAAAGATCTAACCAAACACTCCGAGTCTGGAAATTTTCTACTGAAGTAACTTACTCTCAAGCCTCCTCCAAATTGCCATAAAAATATTCCTAGGTTTTCTGAACAAAAACAAAATCAATCCTTGATTGTTCTGAACTAAAAACAAAATCAATCCTTGATAACAAGGTGTGGGGCTGGATGAACACAGCAGGCCAAGCAGCATCATAGGAGCAGGAAAGCTTGACGTTTCGGGCCGAGACCCTTCATCAGAAATGGGGGAGGGGAAGAGGGTTCTGAAATAAATAGGGAGAGAGGGGGAGGCGGATAGAAGATGGATAGAGGAGAGGATAGGTGGAGAGGAGGCAGACAAGTCTGAGAGGTGGGGATGGAGCAGGTAAAGGTGAGTGTAAGTGGGGGGGGTAGGGAGGAGATAGGTCAGTCCAGGGAGGACGGACAGGTCAAGGGGGCGGGATGATGTTAGGAGATGGGGGTGGGGCTTGAGGTGGGAGGAGGGGGAGGTGAGAGGAAGGACAGGTTAGGGAGGCGGAGATGAGCTGGGCTGGTTTTGGGATGCGGTTGGGGGAGGGGAGATTTTGAAGCTTGTGAAATCCACATTGATACCATTGGGCTGCAGGGTTCCCAGGCTGAATATGATTTGCTGTTCCTGCAGCCTTCGGGCGGCATCACTGTGGCATTGCAGGAGGCCCAGGATGGACATAGCCCAGTCGCGAACCATTTCAACTCCCCCTCCCATTCCTCAGACGACCCCGGTCGCGAACCATTTCAACTCCCCCTCCCATTTCTCAGACGACCCAAACCATCCACAACCTCACCACCTCAGGTGACCTCCCACCCACCGCCTCCAACCTCATCGTTCCCCAACCCCGCACTGCCCGCTTCTATCTCCTTCCCAAAATCCACAAACCTGAATGCCCTGGTCGACCCATTGTCTCCGCCTGCTCCTGCCCCACCGAACGTATCTCCACCTGTCTCGACTCCATTTTCTCCCCCTTGGTCCAGGAACTCCCTACCTACGTCCGTGACACCACCCACGCCCTCCACCTCCTCCAGAACTTCCAATTCCCTGGTCCCCAACACCTCATTTTTACTATGGACGTCCAGTCCCTATACACCTGTATTCCCCATGCAGATGGCCTAAAGGCCCTCCACTTCTTCCTGTCCCGCAGAACTGACCAATCCCCCACCACCGACACTCTCATCTGCTTAGCCGAACTCGTCCTCACCCTCAACAATTTCTCTTTCAATTCCTCCCACTTCCCACAGACAAAGGGGGTGGCCATGGGTACCCGCATGGGGCCAAGCTATGCCTGCCTCTTTATAGGTTACGTGGAACAATCCCTCTTCCGTACTTACACTGGCCCTAAACCCCACCTCTTCCTCCGTTACATTGATGACTGTATCGGCGCCGCCTCGAGCTCCCACGAGGAGCTCGAACAGTTCATCCACTTCACCAATACCTTCCACCTCAACCTGAAGTTCACCTGGACCATCTCCAACACTTCTCTCTCCTTCCTGGACCTCTCTGTCTCCATCTCGGGTAACCACCTAGAAACCGATGTCCATTTCAAGCCCACTGACTCCCACAGCTACCTGGAATACACCTCCTCCCACCCACCTTCCTGCAAAAATGCCATCCCCTATTCCCAATTCCTTCGCCTC
>JAHRHZ010000040.1:33393844-33459633 GCA_024137785.1 Ginglymostoma cirratum | reverse complement strand
GGCCCGAAACGTCAAGCTTTCCTGCTCCTATGATGCTGCTTGGCCTGCTGTGTTCATCCAGCTCCACACCTTGTTATCTAGGCAGTACATCATGCTGGTCAGCAGTGATCAGTCAAGAGGGTGGACAAGAGGGTAGACAAGTTGCTGTCCAGCACACCTACAGCATGTGCCAGCAGCTTATGCAGCAAATACTCTGAACCTGCTTCAATCAAGTGTCCCTTAAACAGGAGTAGCAGTCAATTCAAGCTTTTACCCATATACACAGCCCTTTAATGCAGGTCTTTAGGTCCTGATGACTTTCTGCCTTTAATCGCCTTCATTTGTCAAGCACTTTGTCACTCGGTATGGATTTTTCCTTCCATTCGCGCTTGACTTTTCTGTTGTCTTTGGAATGTTTACAGTATCCTGTACCATGAAGACCAATATAAAATGCCGATGTTGTCTGCTATCTCTCTGTTCCCTATTATTAATTCCCTAGTTGCAGCCTCCAAGGCTCCCACGCTTACTTTAGTTACTCTCTTTCTTTTAGCATATTTGCCAAAATACTAAATATGCTTGTCTTTATATTTCTTGCCAATTTATTTTCATAATCAATTTACTGTCTTTATTGGCTTTTTCATCATCTGCTGTTGGTCCCTAAGAATTCCCAATCCCCTGGCCTACCACTAATTTTTATCATTTTGATTGCCTTAGCTTTTGACTAGATATAGCAGGATCATTCTGCTGGGATATGTAATATGTCTCAAAAGTGCTTTTTTAAATATTAATTCACGGGATGTGGGTGTCACTCACTAGGTCAGCATTATTTATTTATTTCCTAATTACTAAGGGGGCAGCTCAGAGTTACATGCAGGCCACTCCAAGTCAGAGGACGCTCCAATCGGAGCTCCTCCGCTCCTTCTGTTTATTTCCCGTTTTCTTCTCTTTTATTTCCCCGTACTAGTGTTCTCTCCCGAGGTAGAGCAGGTTGCAGGCCCACGTGGGGCATGGACTACCAGCAGGCTGGAGGTCCAAGCAGACTGGACAGTTGTTGGACTCTGAGTGGTACAGGTGGTCAATGGCTCGTGAGCCTGGTCAGACCACATCTGGAAGTCCCCTATACTGAGAACTGAAAGACTGTAAAGCTTATTTTTTTTTTAAAACTTTATTCTCCTTTTTCTAACTTACATTACTTAGTTCTTCTTTGTGTAACTGTTTTTTCCCTTTACTTCTCTATTTTGTGTTTAAGATCTGTACCTAGGTGCTTCGTCCCCAAGACTGTGCCATATGGGGCAACATTGTAAATTTTTCACTGTACTCCTGTACTTCCATACTTGAGTACGTGACAATAAAGGATATTCTATTCTATTCTGAAAGAATATCAGTGAACCTGAACCCTAAGCCAATGGGTTTTATAACAATTGACAGTGATTACGTGGTCACCATTTGTATACCAAGTTTTCACTGAATTTGAATTTCATATCTGCCATGATGGGATTCGAATGCACGTCTCCATAACATTAGTCTGGGGTTCTGGATTACTAGTCAAATGACATTGCCACTGTCTCTCTTCACTTAATGTCCAGCTAGATCTGGTGACAGACAGCTGAACCAGTTGTGTGCCAGACATTTAGCTTGAAGGAACGAGAATGGAGGCTTTCTCCATAAATTAGCCAGATTGGGGATTAAGGTATTCCATTTTTCTTTTCTACCAGGCCCTAAACAATTCAACTCCCTCACTAATGTATTATCAAAGGACAGAACAAAAGAAAGTCTTCAATTTCCCTGTACTTTCTGCAGGTTCTAAGGAGATGGAGATACTTATGAAAGACTTTGGTTTTCTCCACTAATTGTCACAGTGGCTTTGGTCCGGACAGGCAACGACTAGCTTCTTGCATTTTTCTCTCTCCTCCTCTCCACACTCCTCCCATCAATAAATTTAAACTCAAGATGAGGTTGACATAATTTTCCACTTGTGTTCGAAAACTCCAGTACACATGAAAATAGATTTTCCAAGTAGCTCATAACAAACCTAAAACTAACATATGCACACAAAAATATGAATTAGAACAGTGAGAAACTTGAAACCGCTAAAGAAATCCTTCCCAATCTGGATACAGCTTTGGATGGATTGCAAAATAGCTTCATGTCAGCAGCTAAAACGATTAAATTGACAATGATAGTCTGTTATACCCACAGATCATTTAAAATACCCACAGATCATTTAAAATTGTGTGAAGACACCCAGAAATCAATGTTGTTGCGAGGGAAAACTGGCAATCAGTGGTATGTATCGAGCATCAAACACAATATAATTACATGATGTAGAGGTGCCGCTGTTGGATTGGGGTGGACAAAGTCAGAAGTCACACGGCACCAGGTTATTTTCCAACAAGTTTATTTGAAATCACAAGCTTTCTGAGCGCAGACCCTTTGTCAGGTGAAAGGGGAGAGAACAGCATACAGACACAGATTTATAGGCAGAGAGATCAAAAGATCGTACAACCGATGTGAGTGTAGTGTTGAATAATAAGTCTCTGCAGGTGACCAAGAGTGTTAGACAGTGTGAGTAAAGTGTTAGCAGCTGAACAACAAGCAAGGTGATGACCTATAATCCGATTAAATGTGGCAGGGAGATAATTACAAAAAAATTAAAAACAAAAAGGTGCTGGAGACAAATTAAATGATTGGAATAACATGGTAGGTATAGCAGTTGCATGCCGACGGTCTAACCAAGGCAATAAGTAAACCAAAACTGTACAAACTAATTAAGGTAGAGAGATCATAACAATTTATCAAGCTGACGATGTCAAAACAGGACAGTAAGGAAGGTTTAACAGATACAGAACAGTGTGGTGAAATCACATGTAGCGTAACATGAACCCAAGATCACGTTTGAGACTGTCTTGGCTATCAATTTCTGGTCAGCAATTCTGCGTTGTTATGTATCTCGAAGTCTGTTTGGAGGACGTTTACCCGAGGATCAGAGGCTGAATGTCCTTGACCTCTGATTTGTTCCCCGATGGGGAAGGAACATTCCTGTCTGGTTATTTTTGCACGGTGTCCATTCATCCATTATCGTAGCATCTGCATGGTTTCACCAATATACCATGCCTTGGGGCATCCTTGCCCGCAGCATATGGAGGTAGACAACAGTGGCTGAATCACATGAGTATCTGCCATGTACATGGTGGTGGTGTACCACGTGCGATGGTGGTATCCATGTCGATGATCTGACATGTCTTGCAGAGGGTGCCATGGCAGGGTTGTGTGGTGTTGTGGTTGATGTTGTCTTGAAGGTTGGGTAATTTGCTATGAACGATGGTCTGTTTAAGGATTGGTGGTTGTTTGAAGGTGAGAAGTGGAGGCATAGGGATGACCTTGGCGGGGTGCTCATCCTCATCGATGACATGTTGAAGGCTGTGAAGAACATAGCGTAGACTCTCTACTCTGGGGAAGTACTGGATGATGAAGGGTACTCTATTGGTCATATCCTGTGACTGTTTTCTGAGGATGCCCTCAAAAGAATGGGATACCAAGCTCATTGATTGCCAGTTCCTGACATGTCACAGTGAAAAACTGCAACAACCTCCTCAGAAGACAGACACAGGATATGACCAGTAGAGTAGCCTTTGTTGTCTAGTACTTACCTGGAGCAGAGAGACTAAGCCACGTTCTTTGCAGCCTTCAACATATCATCAATGACGATGAGCATCTCACCAAGATCATCCCTAAGACTCCACATCTCACCTTCAAACAATGGCCAAACCTTAAACAGACCATCGTTCACAACAAACTACCCAGCCTTCAGGAAAACATCAACATGGATACTGCCATCACACGTAGGAACACCACCCACCACGGATATGGCAGATACTCATGTGACATGGCCAATGTTGTCTACCTCATACACTACAGGCAAGGATGCCCGACGCGTGGTGTATTGGCGAGACCATGCAGACGCTATGACAATGGATAAATGGACACCGCGCAGCGATCGCCAGACAGAAATGTTCCCTCCCGGTCAGGGAAACACTACAGCAGTCTAGGACATTCAACTTCTGATCTTCGGGTAAGTGTCCTCCTAGGCGGACTTTGAGATACACAACAACACAGAATCGTTGAACACAAATGATAGCCAAGTTCCGTACCCACGACAGACAGCCTCAACCGTGATCTTGCGTTCATATCACACTATGTGATCCCACCACACTTCTGTATCTGTAAACCTTGTTTACTGTCCATCACCTGGATAAATCGTTATGATCTCTCAGCCTTAATTAGTTTGTACAGTTTTGGATTACATAGTACTTTGGTTAGACCCACAGCATGCAACTCTTATAACTATCATATTATTCCAGTCATTTAGTTTGTCTCCAGCAGCTTGTTTTTAATTTTTTCGTAATTATCTCTCCGCTTCATTTAATCGGATTATAGGTCATCCCTTCGCTTATTATTCAACTGCTGACACTTTACTCACTTTCAAACACTCTTGGTCACCTGCAGAGACTTATTATTCAACACTCCACTGACACCAGTTGTATTATCGTTTGATCTCTCTGCCTACAAATTCTGTGTCTATGTGCTCTTCTCTCTCACTTCCCCTGGCAAAGGAGCTGTGCTTCAAAAGTTTGTGATTTCAAATAAATCTGATGGACTATAATCTGCCGTCATGTGCCTTCTGACTTTGAATATAATTGCAGACACATATTAGAAAATCACCACCCATGTCTAACAATTGTTATTCTTGGAGAAGGGATTCATATCATGGGAGCAAAGAGGAAATCACTTGAAACGCTTGAAAACCAGGCTTGGCTCAGGCACATGCATGTATCTAGATAGTATTGTGGCATTTAATTCCCAATAAGTCAGCCCATTCAGCAAACATGTTCTTTCTGATATTACAATAGGGAAAGAGACAGCCAATACCTTTTGAAGACTTTCAAAAACTCACAACCCTCAAAAAAAATTCCTCTTCTCTGTCTTAAATGGGTGACACATTATTTTTAAACTTTGAGCCCCAGTTCTAGATAACCCCGCACGAGGAAAAGCCATTTCCATATCTACCCAGTTAAGTCCTCTCAGGATCCTCTATGGTTCTTCTAAATCCCAGAAGATACAAGTGTAGCCTAGCTAGCTTTCCTCATAAGGCAATCTGCCCATTTCCAGGTATTAGTTTAGTAAATCTTATCTAAGCTTCTTCCAATGCATTAACATTCTTCTGTAAGTACAGTGACTAGACTGTACACAATACTCTTGATGCAGTCTCACCAAAGCCCCGTATAAATGAACCATGATCTCTGTACACTTGCATTCAATTCCACTTGCAATAAAACATAACATTTTATTAGCTTTCCGAATTACTTGCTGTCCTGCATACTAACTTGCTACAATTCGTGCACTAGATCTCTCTGTGGGTGTACCTACACTCCATGGACTGCAGTACTTCATCAAGAAAGTTTACCACCTCCATCTCCAGGACAATTAGAGAGTGGTAATAAAAGCTGGACTACAACCAGCAAATCACACAGAAAAGATCTGTGCATTTGAACTCAGCTCTCAATAAGTTTAGAAAGTGGGGACTTTAGTGAGCTGTGAGCTGGTTGGAGTGGAGTGGGAGAGACTGAGGAAGGGTTTCCAATTCCTGTGGAGTCATGGGAACACTCCTGTACTTCCTGGATCCACCAATAAAAACTCAAACCTGGGAGGCAAAACCCACATTCTTCGTTCGTCTTTAATTTCTCAATAACATGCTTCAATAAGTTACATAACTAGGAGGCCCACTACAGGATTTAGGCATCCTTTGGTCACTTAATATAAAAAAGGCCACTTATAAGGCCACTTATATGTAACAGTGGGACCAACAACTGCATTGACTGAGTGCAGAGCACCTTGTTGCTAAATTGGTTTTGTGCTTGCTTCATGCCTGACACACAGTGGGGTCAATGTATCAGTGGGGTCAGGGTAACATCAAAAACGTCTTCACAAGTACTTACTAGTCTGCTGTACATACTTAGCATTTTCAACTCTATTGTCAGACTTCCAGCATTTACAGCAAAGAATTAGCCTGAATAATCAACATACAAGTTTTAAATGTAAACATGCTGAGTGAAATGACTGCATATCATTTCATTTAATTAGAATGAATCATTTGATACCTTAGTGGCTGAAGAATATCTCTATCCCAAGAATACTCATTGGTAAGAATTCAAAGTCAATATTACCAGTTCTGGGGTCAATTTGAGAAATGAGATCCCTCCTCTGATATTTTAATACAAATTGTTTAGAATTGGAACTAAAAGGAGACCGATGTTCTCATTAATACTAATATTCTCATTGCATTGGTACTAAATGCATGCAAAAATTCTTACAGCTAGACAATATCTGATTCCAGACCAAATTGCGGACCTGGTAAAGTGTCAATTAATTGAATAGCTTACATTCTGCATTATGTAATTGAAGATCCATTAAACTTGAACAAACAAAAAAATTCTTCCAGAATTCTGTCAAAATATTCCTCAAACCCAATGTTGCGGGGAGGTGATATTTCCAATTCCAACACCAGGTTTGCAGGTTATTAGAGTAAGCACCAATTTGTAAAATGAAATTTTGAACAGTTTTGTCCTTTGATCCTTGCGACTGGCAGAGATGAGTTCGACTGCAGCAACCTGGATGCTTTTGAACCCAGACCCAGGGCTGAAAACCCAACTAACTCAGTGCATTATCCTGTGCAAATTAAAATATACCAACATGTTACCTCAGTCTCGTTGCAACAGAAGACATCACTCTCATTGTAGAACTCAGGATCAAGGTCAGCAACAGCTGGTGCAGGATTGAAGATAGTTTTCACTGAAAGATTTATTATAAAAGAAAAAAATAAAAATCAGTGCCCTTTGCAAATGTTTTCCCACTGTGACCCCAAAGCTAGACTATCTTTGCTACAGCACCCACTCCCTGCTACCAAATCTCATGTTCTGCCAACCTCTTCACTCCCAGCACTACAAACCCTGCATGTCCTGTACCCTTCCTAATCAGTCCTTGGGAAAACCCCACTAGCTTTCCTACACCTGCATCAAAAGCTGCGTATCTCACTTCAATCTAATTCAATTCCTCCCCTTCTCTCATTACAGAAATAAAACCCATAAGGGCACCAAAACATCATGTACAGGTGGGCATGTGAGAGTTGTAGTGCAATGAAGAGTGGTACTTATTCAATTAGAGGGATATAGCTGCCTCAGTATCCCTTCAGGGCTGTTCTAGTCGTCTCCTGTGAAGGCCAGGATTCGCTCCTCATAACAGGCGGGGAGCCTAATGTCAGTCCGACTCTCAGATGAACCCCATGTCTCATTCATTGCACACCATTTCTAACAGATGGCTAAGACACCTTTTCTCTCTTTCATCTTGCAGGTACTACCAGCGTACCTACCACCTGTGCAGTAAAATGACCAGCTTCCTCAGAAGCCAGCTCCTTGACCTTTGAATTTGAGACTACTGAGGGAAGGCTGCCTCTTGCACCTCCACAAGCTCAGGTATTGATAACTCAGTAGGAATGTTAGCGTTAGAAAATGTGGGTGCACAATCCAGTGAGCACCTTACTGTGACAGACGCTGAGGAAGAAAAGCCCGGACTTCTGGTACTTGGAGAACTGCCGGAGACCAGGTACCTGCTCTGTCTCAGGCAGTAAAAGAATCCGGCGTGTCAGGAATCAGGTATTTTGTCCAAAAGTACAGGGAGGAACAGGAGGCAGCAGGCAGATATGTGGGATGCAATGGGCTCATTGCCCAGAGGTTGCAGCAATGCAGCTAGTCATTTTTTTAATTCATTCACAGGATGAGGGCAGCATTTATTGCCCAGCCCACTTGCCCAGAGGGCAGCTAAGAGTCAACCACATTGCTGTGGGTCTGGAGTCGCATGTAGGTCAAACCAGGTAAGGATGGCAGTTTCCTTCCCTGAAGGACATTAGTGAACCAGATGGGTTTTTCCGGCAATCAACAATGGATTCATTACCATCATCAGACTCTTTATTCTAGATATTTATTGAATTCAAATTCCACCATCTGCGGTGATATGTTTCGAACCCAGGTGCCCAGAACATTACCCGAGTCTCTGGATTAACAGTCCAGTAATAATACCACTATACCATTGCCTTCCTAAATGACTGTCTGGCTGCCTCCATGCACAGGTCAGCAGCTGCCAAGCAGAGAGAGATACAGCACCCTCAAGGTTTGCTGGAGAGGTGCACATATCTGTAGTCCATTGATCCTCAGGACCAAAGTCATGGTAACAGGGGACAGAGAACCTAGTCAGCAATCAGCACACTCTTTCTCAAGGAGGCACGATGGTGCCAGAAGGTACCCAGCTGGAGAAGGCCCTTCAGAAGTCTCCACTCAGTGTACTCCAAAGGTGGCCACCTATTCACCTCCACCCTCTGTTCTCCTCTGACCCTTTGAAGTTAAAGCTCAGCATCCACTTGCTTCTGGCAAGGTGATCCTCAGCATCCCTGGGCCATCCAGATACAAATGTCCCAGAGGTCCCAAAATCAAACCCCTTATTGGACTATAGGGCTCCACTGCCAGGCAGGCTCCAGGCTGTAGAACCGAGGATTGAACTAAACTGAAATGGGAGGTAGAGGAGGAAAAAAAAAAAATTGAGACGACTTTTATGACAGACTAACAACATATTGTACATTATTTAGCACTTTTCTATAAATGGCAGTGTTTTGACCTTGCTCCTTGCCTCTCTGTGTGGCCCCAAATGTAACTGTTCCAACATGAAGCATAACTTTATGTCCACACAAGATGTTCTATGGATCAATGTCTACGCTGACAGCCTGCTGCAACATTTGGAAGCAACAGCAACAAAGTATGTTCAGGGCAATGGGTCCTCTCAATCACCTCTCATCCTGCAACCTTTATCTGGGCTGCATCAAAAAGTGTTGGTGTGAATGTATTGGTCACTGATACCTGAGGCAGGGAGGTGCACATCAAAGAGGGGGCTAATGCATTAGGATCACCAGGGATTAAAGGCCCCAAAGATCTGTGTTCTGTACAATGCATGGGTGTATGTGTAATTGTATTTCCTTTTAACAGGGCCTCACAGCAGTGAGTCATGCAGACCCCTCCCTCAGGTTGTGTCACAGGCTAGAAATCTTGCAGTAAGTAACTCTCCTCCTGACTCTCAAAGCCTGTCCACCATCGACAAGGTACAAATCAGGAGTGTGACACAATACCCCACACTTGCCTGGATGGGTGCAGCTCCAGAAAACACTCCAGAAGCTTGACATCTTCCAGAACATCGTAGACCTCTCGACTGGCACCTTATCCGTAAATATTTAATCCTTTTACCACCAATGCTCAGTAGCAGTAGTCTGTATCATGAACAAGATGCACGAGAGAAATTCACCAGGCTCCTGAGAGTGCAGTTTCCAAACCTGCGACCACTTCCATTTAGATACATGAGCATCAGATACATGGGAACACCACAACATGCAAGTTCTCCTCCAAGCCACTCATCATCCTGACTTGGAAATATATCAGTGTTCCTTCATTGTTGCTGCCTCCCCAAGGGCATTGTGGGCCTACTGACAGCAAATGGACTGAAGCAGTTCAAGAAGTGGTTCATTTCCACTGTCTTGACAGCAATTAGGGATGGGCAATAAATGCTGGCCCAGCCAGCAAAGCCTGCATTCCATGACTGAATAAAAGAAAAATTAACCCCATCTAATCTGAGCATGGTTGGTTGCAGCTGCTTTGCTCCCAACTTTTGATTTCCAGGACAATGAGCTCATTCTGCCAGTGGCATCCAGCCTCCGCTTCTAAGTGTCTGAGAGCCTCCAAACATCCAAATCCTGCGCAATTATTGCCCTCTGTGTAAACAGTAAAGGTTTCGCACGTCCACTGGTTCTCACTTGTGTAGTCTACATGATACTGTACCTTCCCAATCCAATGTCAATTGTCAGAATAGCCCATCTGGATCACTAATGTCCTTTAGGGAAGGAAACTGCCATCCTTACCTACATGTGACTCTGGACCCACAGCAATGTGGTTGACTCTTTAATTGCCCAGAGGGCAGTTACAGATGGGCAATAAATGCTGCCTAGCCAGTGACTCCCTCAGCTGGTGAATGAATAAAGAAAATAATCCATTAAAAGGCACAAAATTGCATTTAATAGGCACACAAATCTTCTAATCGTTCTCCAAGTTGTCAATATCAATAGACTAGCGATTTATTACTATGGTTATACTCAAACCGCCTGCCAAAATTTAAAGCATAATGTGCAATTTCAAAACTAAAGCAAACGTGAAGGCTTTCTGTGAAAGGGGAGGGAAGTCTCACACCTTAGTGATTTAGTAGATTCAATAATTTCCAGAGTTTTACTGCTCATTATGCATTTACAGGATCACAAGTGTTGGTGTGCAGAAGGAAGCCATTTGGCTCATCACACATGCACCAACTTGTTAAATGAGCATCATGACCGAGTACCAACCTCCCGTTTCTTCCCATACACCTGCACATTATTTGAATACAAATAATCATTTAATGTCCTGTTGAATGCCTCAATTGAACCCGCCTCCACCACTTTTCTAGGCACTGCATTCCATATCTTAATTACTTGCTAAGTGAAAAAGATTTTCCTAATTTTTTCCTTACTTTGTTTCAGACTCCAATGTTGAGTATTGTATTTGCTGCACCCAATGTGACCGACTCTACATTGGAGAAACCAAACGCAGACTGGGTGACTGCACTGTGGAACAGCTCCAGTCTGTGCACAAGCATGACTCCGACCTTCCTGTAGCTAATCATTTTAACACAGTGTCCTGCTTGCATGCCCACTTATCTGTCTTTGGCATGCTGCAGTGTTCCAGTGAATCACAGTGCACACTAGAGGAACAACATCTCATTTTCAGATTAGGAACTTTATAGCCTTCTGGACTTAATACTGAGTTCAACACCTGCAAATTGTGAACCAACTCCCATTTTTTTCCCTTTCTTTTAGCTTTACTTGTTACATTCTCTGTCACCACGTCCTCTCCCTCCCTCCATCTTCCCGCCTCCCGCCAACCACCACCCTCACCCTCACCCTCACCCCAGTGGGACTGTCTGCTTTTTCCAGTCCGGCAGTTAGACAAATCATTGTTCTGTCATTCTCATATCCCAATCACTTAATGTAAAAATCAACATTCTTTTCTCCACCAGCACTCTACACCCTACCACACCCACACCTCACCCCCAACTACAAGATATATGCTGCCACCTCCAACTTCACTTCAGCTCTGAAGAAGTCATCTAGACTCAAAGAGTTACCTAGCTCTCTTTTGCCATGGATTCTGTCTGACCCGCTGTTATCTCTAGCATTTGTTGTTTTCAGTACAGATTCCAGCATCTGCAGTAATTTGTTCCTCCACTCTAAATCTCAACTGTCTTGTTCTTGTTCCTATTATGAGTTGGAACAGTTTCTCCCTATTTACTCTATCCAGCCTGCTCATGATTTTGAAAATCATCCCTGGAATCATTCCTGCACTCTCTCCAATGTATTGACATCCATTAATGCACACCCAAACATTTTGCCTGGCAGTTTAGCTGCCTTTGGATATGCCTAAATATCATTATCCATAGTTTCTAGAGTTGATTAAACTATTCCATTGGGTTATGCAGCATTGATCATATTTTCTTAGTAGTACAGATTATAACCTCTGCGAATATAATAAAAAGGACAGATGTTGAGAGAACAGACGAAAATAATTTTTTAAACTTTGAAGAACGGAGATAAACAAGAAGATTCATCAAAACTAGGATACAACGGAATAAAGATTAGCCCTGATATTCATTTTGCATTCTTCTAAAAGATACATATTTTACAAATGTTTCACTGATTCTGAGAAGATGACAGGGCAGAGGTTGAAAAATTAGATGAGAAATGCTGATGGAGTGATTTTAACCACCTACACCGATCACAGGATTGTGCAATTTAAAAGTACAGTTTGCTTCTAGAAATGAAGAATTGTAAGTAAATGATCAAATATGGTGATAGTGTTACTCTTCAGTAGTGATCAGATTGCAACATTAGCTTCTGAAAGTTGATGGATGCCACACATCACCGCTTTGATCACCACTCCTTGTAATATGTTAAAATGAGAATGTGACTTAATCTGATTGAATACAGATGTGAAAATCAAATTAACTAAACAAACACATTTGGAAAGACTTTTTTTTTGGAAATACCAGTGCATTGCAGAATAGTCACCATTATAGAAACTGCTGAATACTATAACAGTAAGTCAAAAATCTACCTCCTCAATTCAGAATAAATTAATATACCATTGAACAATCTACAAACAAAACTGTGCCTACCTCCAGATTTGTGAGCTATTTTCAAAGCTTCTAAAGTGACGGCAGCTCGAATTTCTAGCTGACAGACAACCACCTTTGCACAACGGATTACTTTGGAAGCTTTCTCCAAATCTTCTGAATTCAATAGAAGGTTTGCACCAGCTACTATAATGATTGCATTCTGTCCTGTAACAGTAGAAGGTAATAAAGGTCAAGAGAAACGACGAGATGCCTCAGCTTTGGGATCCTTCCCCAAAACTACTTACCCACGCCCAGGAACAATCTATGACCAAAACATCCAGGTCTATTCACTCCATACATACTATTTGGCCTGATAAACGTTATTAAAGTTTTCTTAATATTCGTTTCATATTACCAGCATCTGAAATACGTTGCGTTTGGCTCACAACAGTAAATTTACTGTGCAAAAGGTATAACAAAATCATACACATTTTTTACGAATGGGTTCAAGATTTCATTACACAAAACATTGTCTAAAAAATTAACAAGCTGCTGTTGAGTTGCAAGTAATGAAATTTCTTCGCACACAAACTGACTGCAAATAGAGCTTGACGGAGAAGTGACAAAATTATGATTACCTTTAAAACACAGTCGTGCATAAATGTATACCAGTGACACACGGAATTCCCGAACAAGAGATCATGACCCCATTGTGAGCCAGAAGAATTATCTAGTTACTAACTTTGCGTGATCTTGATGCTTTATCAGTGTTTGTTCATCCAGCTTCCTTGTACTGTCAGGGTTCATAGCACCAGTCCAGTTCTCTTTGAAGCCACAAACATTCACAACCCAAACAAAATAAATTACGGCCTCAGTGGGATGAGTCACAAATAAAACTTGTTACCTTCCCATATAACTACGTCTTTGCTGGTCACTAATTTTCTTCCATCTTTGTTTCCTGCATTCTCTCACTGCTTTTATCTATTTTCCCCTTATATCTCATACATCGCCTCTTCCTGACTACTATATACATATATAAAAATATATATTTCTTTTCAGTTCTTGAAAGTCACATCTAAATGAGGTCTGCTTTACATATTTTAGGAACTTAATTCAATAACGTAAAATGACTATTTGGAATCACTAAGGATATGTCGGAGGATTTACTGTAGAGGAGCAACAGTACTCCTCCCTGATCCTGAGAATAACTGTGTAACACGACTGCCCCTCAGGCCCTTTTCAGTCCCCATTACCTGATTTCCCTTCATCAACTGGTGAAAATAATTTGTGTTGCCAACCCTCGGTAAAGTTCTCAGGTTTTAGTCGTCCTTTTGCTGGCACTTCCTGTCTTTGCACTGCTACAATTGACCATGTTGTTGCTATTGTTCCTGGCCATGCAAGAAGAGTTTAAGGGAGAGGGGAAAGATTTAAAAGGGACCTAAGGGGCAACTTTTTCATACAGAGGGTGGTGTGTGTATGGAATGAACTGCCAGAGAAGGTGGTGGGAGGCTAGTACAATTACAACATTTGAAGGCATCTGGATGGGTAAGTGAACAAGAATGGTTGAGAGGCATATGGACCACATGCTAGCAAATGGGACAAGATTAAATTTAGAATATCTGGTTGGCATGGACAAGTTGGACCAAGGAGTCCGTTTACATGCTGTACAGCTCTGTGACTCCATAAATTAAAGGGCCTTCTCTATTCCATTAGCTTTCTCCAAGCTGAACCCCTATTCTCCCTCTCCCCCAAACTACCTCTGTCCTCTCTCCCAGGCATCCCAACACACTGTCCCAAAATTCCTCAGAACCAAACTATTCTAAGCTCCAATCTCTGTAGCGTTCCCCACTACTCGACTCCAAGGCCACATCTCGGACCTAACCTTGCAACAACCCCACTTCTCATTGCAATCTCAGTCTCTGTTTCATGACTCTCCCACATGTCCAAGTTGTAACTCAACATAGATCGGAATGATGATGTTGACTGTGGCCAAGTAAAATTTTTTTTGGTAAAATGCAATTCTTCATTTTTGAAACTAAGCCAATCAGAAATTATACTGTCAGCAGTTTCAGCCCTGATTGTTTGCTGCTTCTCAGATTTTACTGGTCCAGAGATTAGCAATACAAGAGCTCCAGTTGGCCCATGTTGATCATTCGTTCACAACATGGTGGCTGAAGAGTTTCGGCTCCTGAATGTTATCATAGAAGAATCATAGAATTATAGAATCCCTGTGGTGTGGAAACAGGCCATTTGGCCCCTAACCCTGCATTTCCCATGTCTAACACACCTAATCTAAACATCCCTGGGCACTATGGACAATTTGGCATTACCAAACCACCCACCCTGCACATCTTTGGACCATGGGAGGAAACTGGAGCACCCGGGAGGAAACCCACGCAAACGCGAGGAGAACATGCAAACTCCACACAGACAGTCGCCCAAGGCTAGAATCAAACCCGGGTTCCTGGCGCTGTGAATGCTGTGCTCTGCAAACATCCATAACACTATATTCACAGATAGATAACAAAAATAAACTCCCTAGAAATCTTATTTCACATTTTTCAAAGAAATTTCTGGAGGGCAAGACAACAGCCAATAATTTTAAGGGCAACTAGGGATGGGCAAGAAATGCTGGCCAGCCAGAGATGCCGACATCCCACAAATGATTAGAAAAAAAGTCTCCAATTTGTACTAAAAGACAACAGAGTATTCAAGTTAAAATGATTTGGCAGGAATTATACTGCTATGTCTCTGCAAATGCACAGCTGAGCCAGAGAAGTCCGCAGGCCTTTCGGCTCAACTTGTCCATGACCACAATTTAAACTAGTCCCATTTGCCTGCATTTGGTCCTTATTCCTCCATGCCTATCCCATCCACCTACCTGTCCAAATGTTTCTGAAATGACGAAATTGTACTTGCTTCCACCACTACTTCCAGCAGTCCGTTCCTGACACTCACCACCTTCTGTATGAAAAAACTCCCCTTCTGGACATTTTTGCATCTCTTCCCTCTCACCTTAAACCTATGCCCTCTAGTTTTAGGCTCCCTGACCATGGGGAAAAGCTGCTGGCTACCCACCTTATCTACGCCGTTCATGATTTTAAGAACCTTTACAAAGGTCACCCCCTCAGTCTCCTTTGGTCCGGAGGAGAAAGGTCCCAGCTTATCCAACCTCTCCTTATAACTCAAACCTTCCAGTCCAGGTGGCACCCTAATAAACCTTTTCTGCCATCTTTATAGTTTAATAATATCCTTTCTATTGTAGGGAGACCAGAACTGCACGCAGTAGTTCAAATGCCGCCTCACTAAAGTCTTGTACAGATGCACCAAGACATCCCAACACCCATACTCAATGCTCTGACTAACAAAAGCAAGCAAGCTGAAAGCCTTCTTCACCACCCTGTGTCTACCCGTGACTCCAGTTTCAAAGAACTATGAACCCATACTTCTCGATCTATTTGTGCTATAAATTCCCAGGATGCTAGCATTGACTGTGCAAGTCCTGCCCTGGTTTGCATTATCAAAATACAACAGCTTGCATTTATCGAAGTTAAACTCCATCTGCCATTCCTCAGCCCATTGGCCCAGTTGATCAAGATCTTGCTGCATTCCCAGATAACCTTCTTCATTGTCCACTATACCACCAATCTTGGTGTCATCTGCAAACTTACTTACCACACCTCCTAAAGTGTCATCCAAATCATTTATATAAAATGACAAATAACAGTGGAGGTAGCACCGATGCCTGTGGCACCCCACTGGTAACAGGCCTCCAATCTGAAAAACAACCCTCACCACCATCCTCTGTCTTCTGCCACCAAGCCAAGTTTATATCCAGTTGGCTAACTCTTCCTGAATCCTGTGAGATTTAACTTTACTCAACAACCTACCATGTGGTACCTTGTCAAAGGCCTTGCTAAAGTCTGCATAGACAATGTCTACCGCACTGCCCTCATCTACTTTCTTTGTCACCCCTTCAAAAAGTTCAAATTCCTGAGACACGATTTCCCATGCACAAAGCCATGCGGACTATCCCAAGTGAGTCCACGCCTTTCCAAATGCATGTAAATCCTTTCTCTCAGAATCCCCTTTAATAACTTAGCCACCACAGATGTTAGGCTCACTGGTCTGTAGTCATCAGGCATTTCCCTGCAACCTGTCTTAAAAAATGGCACAACATTTTAGGTCACCCTCTAATCTTTGGGCACTTCATCTGTGGTTGTCAATGATAAAAATATCTCCGCTAGGTGCCCTGCAATTTCCTCCCTCGCTCTGACAAAGTCCTGGGATACAATTCATCAGGTCCGGGGGATTTATCTATCTTCACGCGTTTTAAGACTTCCAGCACTTCCTCTTCTGTAATGTGCACACTCTTCAAGACATCACTATTTCCCCCAAGTTCCCTAGCATCCATACATTTGTGACGGCGAAACTGACGAGAAATATTTATTTAGGATCTTGCCCATCTCTGTGGCTCTGCACATAGATGACGTTGTTAATCTTTAAGAGGCCCTATTCTCTCCCCTGTTACTCATTGCCCTTCACACACTTGTAGAATCTCTTTGGATTTTCCTTTACCTTATCTGCCAAAGCCATCTCGTGCCCCCTTTTAGCCCTCCTGCTTTCTCTCTTAAGTGTATGCTGACACTGTCTGTACTCCTCAAGGAATTCACTTGATCCCAGCTGCCTATACATATAATATGCCTCCATCTTTTTCAAGACCAGGACCTCAATAACTCTAGTCATACAGCGTTCCTTACTCCTGCCAGCCTTACCCTTCACTCTAACAAGAACATGCTGGTCCTGACCCCTCATTAACTCACTTTTGAAGGCCTCATACTTACCCGATGCCCCTTTGCCTGCAAACAGCCTCCCCTAATCAACTTTTGAAAGTTTCTATTTAAGTTAATCAAAATTGGCTTTTCCCCAATTTAGAATTTAAGTTTTGGACCAGACCTACCATGTTCCATAGCTATTATAAAAATAATAGAATTATGGCCACTGGTCCCAAAGCATTTCTCTACAGTCACTAGCCCTGCCTTATTTCCCAAGAGGAGGTCAGGTTTTGCCCCTTCTCTAGTCGGCCCATCTACATACATGGAAATTCTTCCTGAACACGCTTAAATTTCTCTCCATCCAAACCTTTGACACGACGGCAGTCCCAGTAATAAATGTTTATTGTATACTCTTGTTTAAAAAAAAAACAAAAAACCGCACTCTACTAATTTTACCAGATCATTCCTGCTTAAAGATACTTATTAAGGTGGGGACGAAGAATAAAACTGTAAATCCTGTGCGGTACCTTCATCATTCACCGTAATAGGGGCAACTCCTGTTGACGCTTCATCTGTTTGACCCACATATTCTGTAACAAGAAATTGATGCGGATGTAATAATTTGCCAAATGAGATACCGCTACATCACTGAAATACATTCAGGCTTGATTTGTGTCAAAGCTGTAACCAATCAATAGTGTTTAAGCACAACTGCTTAGTTATAATCAGCAGGACAGGTTCAGACAGGAAGCTCAAAATCTTATGGCACAGAAGGCGGCCATTTGGCCCATTAAACCTATGCTTAAATTGCATTACCTAGTGCCCAACTTTCTGCATTGCTCCCATATCTTTACACATTATTTTTATTCAAATAATACTCTAATGCCCTGTTGAATGTCTCAATCAAACCTGCCTCTACCATGCTTCAAGGTAATGTATCCCATAACTACTCACTGAAAAATGCAGGAAACTAAGAAATGTTCAACAGGGAATGAGCAATAATTCTGTTGCTGCGTGAAAACCCCTCAAATAAAGAAGACAATATTTTGAAGTAATACCTGTAGACACGCCATTACTTTTGAAGTTTTCGATGTAATTATCTCCAAATGAATCTTTCCCAACCTGTTGTGAGATAAAGAATGTTTAGGTACTAGCATCTTGAAACTAAACACTTAATTCCACCTTAATAAAGAAACTATGAAGAGTCTAGGCCCGAAACGTCAAGTTTTCCTGCTCCTATGATGCTGCTTGGCCCGCAGTGTTCATCCAGCCCCACGCCTTGTTATCTATGTTTAACTTTATTTGTCATAAGAGATTTTAAATATCTCACAGCTAGCTCTTAAGATACAATTTAAGTGAAAACATCTTCCGAACCAAAGATGCAAAAGTTCTTGCTAGTAACAGCCTAGCTTCGCTATTCTTCCTTAATCCAGAGGAGTTGTGACAAATGCATTTAGCCTTCATCCACATCTCTAAAACAACATGATATATCTTCCAAATGAAGTAACTGCACTGGTGCTTAAGGACAGGTCTATTCATTAAGGCATTTGACAAAGTTCCATACTCGAGGCTTTCAATGAAGAATCGAATCAAGTTGGTCATATAGTAATAATGTCACGAGACTAATAATCCAGAACTGATATGGGGGACTATGGATATGGGTCTGAATGCCACCATGACAGATCACGAAATTTGAATTCAATAAAGAACTGTCGGTTCTGAGGAAGGGTCACCAGACCCTTTGTTTCTTCCTTCACAGATGCTGCCAGACCTGCTGAGCTTTTCCAGCAACTTTGTTTTTGTTCAAGAACCGTCAATTGTTGTAAAACCCATTTGGCTTAATAATGTCCTTTCGGGAAGGAAATCTGCTATCCTTATTTCATTTGGCCTACATATGACAGTAGACAAACAGCAATACAGAATCATAGAATACCTACAGTGGGGGAGCAGGCCATTCAACCCATCAAATCCACACCAACCCTCCAAACAGTATCCCACCCAGAACCACAACTCCGCCCTATCCCTGTAACCATGCATTTCCCATGGCCACACTACCTAACCTGCACATCTTTGGACTGTGGGAGGAGGTGCTGGTCCTTGGGCTTATACTTGGACTGGGAACAGCGCGTGCGGTCAAAACCAGAAAGATCAGAGTGGGGGCAAAGTAGTGAATTAAAGGAACAGACAACTGCAAGCTTGCAGACACACTAGCAGACTGAACTCAGGTGTTCTATAGAGGTCACCTAGTATGCATTTGCTGTCCCAATATTAGAAAAGTCCACTTTGTGAGCAGTGGATAAACTTCAACCAAATGGCTAAGCCGACAAGTCTCAGGTAATAAACCTTAGTCAGTGTTCTGTATTTCAGAATGTCACTTTGAATTCAATCATGTGATATGATGACGACATCATCATTGGCCATTTTTGAAGGAAACAGCTGTCTAGTTTGCTGCAGAGTTAGTAGGAACTGCCGACGCTGGAGAATCTGAGACAACAAGGTGTAGAGCTGGATGAACACAGCAGGCCAAGCAGCATCATAGGAGCAGGAAAGCTGACGTTTCAGGTCTAGACCCTTCTTCAGAAATGGGGAGGGGAAGGGGATTCTGAAATAAATAGGGAGAGAGGGGAGGCAGATAGAAGATGGATAAAAGGAGAAGATAGGTGGAGAGGAGACAGACAGGTCAAAGAGATGGTTGGAGCCAGTAAAGGTGAGTGTAGGTGGGGAGTAAGGGAGGGGATAGGTCGGTCCAGGGAGGAGGGACAGGTCAAGGAGGCGGGATGAGGCTAGCAGGTAGGAAATGGGGATGGGGCTTGAGGTGGGGGGAGTGGATAGGTGGGAGGACAGGTTAGGGAAGCGGGGAGGAGCTGGGCTGGTTTTGGGATGTGGTCGGGGGAGGGGAGATTTTGAAGCTTTAGTTTGCTGTCTAGGTCAGATGCTGTCGAGTTTACTGCCTACAGAGTGAACAACACGTATAATAAAGCTCTTGCTGTTGTTAGACACGGTGGCCTCCTATTCTTTTCTAATTCATTTGTGGTTTGTGGGCACCACTGGCTGACCAGCTTGTCCCTAGTTGCCCTTGAGAACATGGTGGTGAGCTGCCTTCTTGAACCACTGCAGTTCACCTGCTGTAGGTTGACCCACAATGCCATTACGGAGAGAATTCCAAGATCTTGACTCAGTGACAGTGAAGGAATGGCAATATATTACCAAGTCAGGATGGTGAGTGGTTTGAAGGGAAACTTGCAGGTAATGGTGGGAATCCCATTTATCTGCTGCCCTTGTCACTCTAGGTGGAAGTAGCTATGGGTTTGGAAGGTGCTGTCTGAGAATCTTTCATGAATTTCTGTAGTGCATCTTGTAGACAGTACACACTGCTGCTTCCGAGTGTCAGTGGTGGAGGTAATGGATGCTTGTGGATGTAGTGCCAATCAAGTGGGCTGCTTTGACCCAGATGGTGTCAGGCTTCCTGAACTTTGCTGGAGTTGCACTCAGCCAAGCAAGTGGGGGATATTTAATCGTACTCCTGACTTGTGCCTTGCGGACGGTGGACAGGCTTTGGAGAGTCAAGAGGTGAGTTACTTGCTACAGTATTCCTAGACTCCGACCTGCTCTTGTAGCCACGGTGTTTATGCAGTGAGTCCAGTCGAGGTTCTGGTCGATGGTAACCCTCAAGATGTTGATAGTAGGGCAGTGATGGTAACACCATTGAATGTCAAGGGATGGTAGTTAGATTGTTTCTTGTTGCTGATGGTTATGGCTTGGTAGTTGTGTGGTGTGAATGTTACTTGTTATCAGTACTGGATATTGTCCAGATCTTGTCAAGGTGCCGTGGTTAGATAGTCTCTTATTGATGATGGTCATAGCCTGGCATTTGTGTGCTTCAAATGTTACTTTCCACTTGTCAGCCCAAGGCTGGATATGTTCACATTTCGTTGCATTTGAACACAGACTGCTTCAGTATCTGAGGAGTCTAGAATGGTACTGAACTCTGGGGATGTTTACCAATAATTGCACACTTTTGAACTTATAATGGAGGGAAAGTCATTGATGAAGTAACTGAAGATGGATGAGCCTAGGACACTACCCCGAGGAACTCCTGCAGTGATGTCCTAGACCTGAGATGACCGATCTCCAACAACCACGGCCATCTTCTTACATGCCAGGTGTGACTCCAAACAGTAGAGAGTTTGCCCTCTGGTACCTATGGGTTCCAGTTTTGCTAGGGCTCCTTGATGCCACACTTGGTCAAATGCAGCCTTGATGTCAAGGGCTATCACTCTCACCTCACCTCTGAAATTGAGGTCTTGAGTCTATGTTTGAGCCAAAGCTGCAGGAGGTCAGGAGCTGACTGACCATGGCACAACCCAAACTGGGAGTCAGTGAGCATATCATTGCTGAACAAATGCTGTTTGACAGCACTACTGATGACACCTTCCATCATTTTACTGATGATCAAGAGTAGACTGATACGGTAGCAATTTGCTGGGCTGGATTTGTCCTGCTTTTCATATACAGAACATACCTGGGCAATTTTTCACATTGTGGGGTAGATGCCAGAAAAGCCTGGCAGGCAGTAGCTAGTTCTGGAACACAAGTCTTCAATAATATTGCCGAAATGTTGTCAGGGCCTGTAGCCTTTGCAGTATCCAGTGTCTCCCACTGTTTCTGGATATCATGAGTGAACCAAATTGGCTGAAGGCTGGTATCTTTAATGCTGGGGGCTACTGGAGGCAGCTGAGATGGATCATCCACTTGATAATTCTAGCTGGAATTTGCTGAGAACGCTTCAGCCTT
Organism: Ginglymostoma cirratum; assembly: GCA_024137785.1. Classification (NCBI taxonomy): domain Eukaryota; kingdom Metazoa; phylum Chordata; class Chondrichthyes; order Orectolobiformes; family Ginglymostomatidae; genus Ginglymostoma; species Ginglymostoma cirratum. The sequence goes on along the minus strand of JAHRHZ010000040.1, from coordinate 33,437,794 downwards.
ATCTTTTACACTGATGTGGTGGGTTCTTCCATCATTTGAGGATTGCGATATTTGTGCAGCCACCTCCCCCAGTGAGTTGTTTAATTGTCTCACCATTCACGACTCGATGTAGAAAGGCTGCAGAGCTCAGATCTGATCCGTTGATTGTGGGATCACTTAGTTCTATCACTTGCTACTTATGCTGTTTGACATGCAAGTCGTTCTGTTTAGTAGCTTCACTAGGTTGACACTTCATTTTCAGGTATGTTTCTGCTGCTCCTGGCATGCTCTCCTACATCGTCTATTGAACCAGGGTTGATCCCCTGGCTTGATGGTAATGGTTGAGTGGGTGATATGCCAAGTGATGACGTTATAGATTGTCTTGTAGTACAATTATGCTGCTGATGGCCCACAGCACCATCAACAGATGCCCAGCTTTGAACTGCTGGATCTGTTTGAAGTTTGTCCCATTTAACTCTGTGATAGTGCCCAACGTGATGGAGGGCATTCTCAATGTGAAGGTGGGACTACATCTCCACAAGGACTGTGTGGTGGTATCTCTTATCGACACTGTCATGGACAGATGCATTTTAGCTGGCAGATTGATAAGGATGAGGTCAAAGATGTTCTTCCTCAGCACCGGTCATAGACTCAGTCTAGCAACTATGTCCGTTAGGACCTGACCAGCTCAGTCAGCAGTGCTGCTGCTGCACCACTCTTGGTGGTGCTCATTAAAGTCCCTCACAGGGTACATTTTGCATCCTTGCTACCCTCAGTGCTTCCTCCAAATGTTGTTCAACAGGGCAGAGTATCTAAGTGAGAGATAATAAAGAATGGGAAGGCAGGGTCATCAATGGTCATCACGAGTCTGGCTTCAGTGGGGATTCATGGAAAAATAACTAAGTGGTGTAAATAAGCCGCTGGGCAGGGTTCGGGAGTAAAGTGGGGGGATGAAAACTTCAGTGAGACAAATGTATTGCAGATGCTGAAGATCTGAATGTAAACAAAATGCTGAAGAAATTCAACAGGTCTGGCAGCATCTATGAAGAGACAGAAACAGTTAATGTCTCTAGTCCACTATAATTCTTCGGTATGTGCTGCCAGACCTGCTTAGTCTCTCCAGCACTTTGTTATTATTTCAGATCTCCACAGCCAGGGCAGGGGGAGTAAGTTTTTGTTCTTTTGCTCTACTGTGAGTAACATAAGCCCCTTTAATGTAAATGAATTCTAGTAACTGGTGTAAAACAGAAACAAAAACGTCAGATGAGCTATAAAGTTTCACCTAAGTTCCACAATTCACAAGCACATTTAAAGGTCTCACAGGCTGCACAAAAGTCCCTTGACCGTTTCCTTGCACTTTTGACTATAAAATTGTTTCAACGTCATCTGATATGAATTTGATATGGGATGGGGGCAACACAGTGGCTCAGTGGTTAGCACTGCTGTCTCGCAGCGCCAGGGACCCAGGCTCGATTTCACCCTCGGGCGACTGTCGGTGTTGTTCTCCCCATGTCTGAATGGGTTTCCGTCGGGTGCTCCACCAGTCCAAAAATGTGCAGGTTAGGTGGATTGGCCATGCTAAAATTGCCCATAGGCTTCCAAAATGTGTAGGCTAGGTGGGTTAGCCATGGAAAATGCAGGGTTACAGGGTAGGGCGGTGGGTCTGGATGGGATGCTCTTTGGAGGGTCAGTGTGGGTTCAATAGGCCAAATGGCCTGCTTCCACACTGTAAGGATTCTATATTGTTTTTTAAAAAAATGTTGATATTCTTGTGTCTTGTGGGGGATAGGAGGTGGCAGTTTCACAGGGAGTGGGGGAAGAAGATGTCATTGTTCCTATCACATTTAAAACATCCTCCTTTATGTGACAAATGGCTTGTAGCATGCATCTGAATTTGGTCCACTATATAAAAAGGTTCATATAGAGGCATCCCATTGCCCTCCATACATTGGGACATGGGGAGCAATAATTAACACTCATTTGTGGGTGCTGTGATGCTGACGTATCACATTATTGAGGAGCTGCTTTGTTTCTGATCCTGCCCACATTGTCTACTGTTGACCATTCAATGATCCTAAGACAAAGAACCTGTTCTGGTCTCTTTGTTTACTGCACTATGAATGATCACAGAAATTGATTAAAAAAAAACTAAACTGAGAACGCTAGGATCAGCAGCAACTTCTAGCAAAAATGCAGCTGACTCCAAATGCAGAAAAGTGCCTTCATGATACCGAGAAAGTGCAGGAGGCTTTCATTCTTGATGGAATGTCTCCAGATAAGCAAGATGCAGTGAGTTGCCATATGAGGAAGCCCTGAAGCACAGTGACAGAATTGCTTCATCTACTGGAGCATTCCACACACAGGGTGCGATAGACTATATCTAGGGAGAGTGCCATGCAGTCCAGTACACATAGAATCATTTTCCACTGGAGCTACCAAGGACCATATGATATCTTCTCAAAATAAAGTACCCATGCTTGCGCAGGTATGGGGATTCTTTGCAGCACAGCACTGCAGTAATTCAGTACAGTAATTCTTGCATGCTGTGCTCTGGCTAAATGAAACAGGCAGTAAGACTACTTGATGGATGATGAGGATCTGTGAGAGAAGCACCATTCTTCAGAGAAGGAAAACTTGATTAGAAGGTACACCACCTTCACCATTCTACAGCATAGCAGTGTTATCCACAACAACCTACATTTTCCAATTTGTTAACCACTCTCAATGGTACAGAATTGAATGATGTCAGCATTCACTGACTGTAAATGTGTTAAGGCTGTAAAGGCAAGCATCCCCTGTTTAATCCCAACTGCAAATGCAGTTTAATGGTATATTTTTCCTTCCCGGTTTCCATAATTAAATGAAAGCTAACGTTACAGACTGATGGAAACTTTCACCAACATCTCATACTCCCTCATCCAATCATGATAATGTGTTACGTGAATATGGGTACAATGGAAAGAGTAGCATTCCTCCAGACATTGTTCTAACATTATAGGGCACTAAGGAAACATAACCTTTGTAGCTTAATTTTCGTATCAGCAGCCAAAATGACAGTCGACCAGATAGGTGAAAATGTAAAGTGACCATATTTTTTACAAGTATGAATTGTTACTTGTGACACCTTTGTGCCCTTAAAAGGTTTTTCTTTATCCTAAGGTTACTTGGAAGTCTTCTCATTGCTGTCCCTCTACATGTCTTTAATTGATGACCTTCCACAAGATCACTATCCCAAGCAGATGTCAGGAGATGAGAAAGGTTGGTCCCTGGAATCGATTTTTTTTTTGTTTGGAAGGTTTTGGTCATCTATTCTGTTTGACTTTTTATTGGGCCTAAACTCTCTAGCATTTATTAGAATTAGAGGTGATCTAAATGAAATGTACAAAATTCTCGAAATGTTTGACAGGATAGACACAGAGGTGTTTCTCCTGGCTGGGGAATCTAGAACAGGGAGGCACAATGTCAGTACAAGGGGATGATCTGTAGTTCCAGTTATGAATGAGTTTGTGGGCATGCTCGTTGAGCCAATGGGTTTGGTTGTAAATGTTTTGTCACCCCGCTAAATATTATCTGAAGTATCCTTGATGTATGGTAAGATGATAACTGATTCTGTACCCTACATCAAGGATATTTCAGATCTGACCACAAGACTACTCAGACCTCTAGGTATCAGTGTAGTCCACAAACCGACAACCACCCTAAGACAGCCACTGACGAATGTAAAGGATCCCATACCCAAAGCTGGCAAATCGGGGGTAATATACAAAATACCATGCAAGGACTGTGAGAAACACTACATAGGCCAAACTGGAAGAAAACTGACCATACGGATACATGAACGTCAACTGGCGACCAAGAGACACGACCAATTCTCATTTGTCTGACTACACACGGTCAATGAGGGACACGAATTTGACTAGGATAACACATCGATAATCGCACAAGCCAAACAGAGACATGTCAGGGAATTCCTGGAGGCCTTGTATTCCAATCGGAACTCCATCAACAAACACATTGGTTTGTACACAGGGTCTAATTCACTGAGAAACAAAACCGGAAGTAATACTAACCACCCCAGCAAACTGAGGCATATCAATAACGAGTGGGACAGAACATCGACGCTTCACTGGAGGCGCACTGATGATGTTACTAGCAAGGTGACAAAACATTTGCAACCAAACCCACCGGCTTGGCGAGTATGCCTACAAACTTAAGGGGATGATCATTCAGCACCGAAATGGAAAATGTCTTCACTCAAAGGGCTGCTGGATCTTTGGAATTCTGTACCTCAGAGGACTGAGAATCTTTCATTATTTAATATATTTAAAGTTGAGATGACCTCTCAGATAATCAGGGGATACAGGGAGTGAGGAACGAAGTGGAGCTGAAGCACAGGATGAACCATAATTGTCCTGAATGGAAGAGACAGCTTCACAGATGCTATGGTCTACCCCTGCATGTAGGGACCACAAATTTTGCTGACAAACAGACCCCATTCAAAAGAAGCTGGAGCAATTGAGGTGCAAGATAAAGGAACGGTGTTTGTTGTTAATACTGGTAAGCACAAAGAAATGACACTTGAAAACAATTATATATGATAAATGGATACTAATTAGCAATAGTGGAGAAAGGAAAATAAACTAGATGCAATAATCAACGTATTTATGCAACTTCAGAACATGATTAATATGACTACCAAGTACAAAGAAATTTTAAGGGAATATTTTAATTTATTCCTGCTCATAGATAAAGTATTCACTTACATAAAATTCTGATTAAGCCCCAGTTGAGCATAAGAAGCCACACTTTAGAAAAGATGCGATGGTCCTTAAGAAAGTGCAACTTAACAGAATGCTTTCTGACATGAAGGAGTTTAGTTTCAAGGTTAGGCTGCGGAACCTCGGATTAAAAACAGAAATTGCTGGAAAAGCTCAGCAAGTCTGGCAGCACCTGTGAAGAAAAAACAGAGTTAAAGTTTTTGGTCCAGTGACCCTTCCTCAGAACGGTTCCATCATCAGTTCTGAGGAATGGTCACTGGACCCGAAACGTTAACTCTAATTTTTCTTCACAGGTGCTGCCAGACGTGCCGAGCTTTTCCAGCAACTTCTGTTTTCATTCCTGATATACAACATCTGCATTTCTTTTGGTTTTTATATAGAACCTGGGATTAGAGAATAGAAGGTGGAGAATTGATCTGATAGAAATGTACAAGTTTATGACAGGTCTATATAAAGTGGACAAAAAAGAGCTGATCACATTGCCTGATGGTGTAAGGACTTAGTGGTCACAGAGTAAAAAATTTGGGCAAGAGATACAGGAATGATGGGAGAAAGAATTTTCTTTTGACAGAGCAAATGATAATGACCTGGAACTTTCTTCCTACGAGCGATAAGTGATTTCCAAAGAAAACTGGATGGCTACTTGAGACAGCAACTTGCAGAGATAACCGGTTAGACAGTTTTATTAACCTGCTCTAAGAGCTATGGAGAATCAACACTGGCTTCTCCTATGCTGTAATGTCACTAGATATGTGTGCTAACAATTATGTCTGTATTGTTAGCTTTCTGTTGAAAATTTGAGGACTTGGCATGGAACAATCAAATTATCCTATTGGTCTCTGCTTGCACACAAATCATCAAGTTATTAGTCTAGAATTTATTTTTAGTCTTACCTTGCTAACCATTGCTGCTTTGGCTCCGAGCCGTGCTGCCTGGATACACTGATTGGCCCCTTTTCCTCCAAACCCAATAAAAAACTTGTGCCCATGTATGGTTTCTCCTGCTTTAGGTAAACGTGGTGTAAAACTATTGAAAAGGAACAAAAACTACATGAAATACAATGATGAGTATCAAGGACATTGCACACAATTCTCCAGCTCTTGCTTTCCTTATGTTATGTTTTCGATGATGCATGGCAGTAGCCCAGAACTCTGAAGATGCAGAGTGATTGGGCCTCAAGAGGATCACAAGATCATCCCTGGAATGAAATATCATATTAGAGAAGGGCAATGTGTTCATTTGGGCTGCTCCCTGCCTCCCCATTCTAACACCTGGTTCTCAGAAATAAAATTTGTAACTTACAGTCAAGAACAGCAAGGTTGGTGAGAATTTTGTAATTTTTACACTTCTCTCTACATCCCAATGCATAGATTTAAATCTTGCTGATTGTTTATCAATAGCACGTCTATTCATTAAGGGCATGTTTGAATTTAGTAACATTTCACAAGTATCAGATCTCAGGCAGCTGATTTAGTACAGAATTAAATTCCATGGAATTGACTGAAGTTTCCTTCTTTTAAATTTTGTAGAAGAACATTGTATGAGAAAAAAAAAGTAAAAGGAATAATTACGTTCTCATTGAACCTATAGAAGAGATCACACCTTTGAACATATTTTCAAGCTGAGGAGCTGAGACCACAAGTTAAATGGTATTACCAATCATAATGTAAGATTATGGGTGCCTTGTAAAAATGGAGAAATCAACAGACCAGATTTTAGCACAATGTTGTTAACATTAGTGCAGCACTAATTCATTTTAACAACTGGTATGAATGCAAATGTTAGAAGTCAAAATGTCAATCACTAAATACATGAAAAACACTAATTCCAAACATAATCCTGACATTAAGCAGTTATTTTCACAAGGGTTTTACAAGTGCAGTAACTAGGAATCTGTAATTTATATGCCCATTTAATAAAATTGTTGTTTTGTGAAATTGTTGCACAATTAATTTTAACAATGGAAAAACAGGAAGACATTTACACGTTGTAGATATTTTGCTTTTTAATCTTGAGATGTGCCTGGAAAGCATTTTTTAAAATTGAGACCATGCTAGGTTACAGTACTAACGGGATTACTGGTATAATGATGAGAGCTGTTGGAGGTGAATTATTACAAATGTCAAACATAACATCTGTTGAATTAAAAAAAAAAATTCTGTCATGGGTGTCACTAGCTAGGCCAGCACTATCTCTAATTTTCTTTGAGATGGTGATGAGTTGCCTTCTAGAATTCTTGTGTGTATATACACCCACAGTGCTGTTAGGAAGAGTTCCAAGATTTTGATCTCGCAACAGTGAATGAAATAAAAATCAGGATGGTGTCATTTGGCAGGGAACTTGCGGGTGGTAGCATTCAGATGCGTTTGGTGTTCTTGTTTGTCCATGTGGTAGAGGTCATTGATTTGGACTATGATGCCAAAGCAGCCTTGTTGAATTACTGCAGTCCTACTAGTACAACTGTGCATTGCTAGAGGAAAGAGAGTTAATAGTGAACATAAAGAACATAAGAATTAGAAGCTATTGTAGACAATTCACCCTCTCAAGCATGCTTCACCATTTAAGAGGATCATGGCTGTCCCAGCCTCAGTTTCACTTTCCTGTCTGCTCCCCGAAACCCTTTAACCCATTCCTAATTAAAAACCTAAAAACTAAAAGAACTGCAGATGCTGTAAATCAGGAACAAAAACAGAAGTTTGCTGGAAAAGCTCAGCAGGTCTGGCAGCATCTGTGAAGAAAACTCAGTTAACGTTTCAGGTCTGGTGACTCTTCCTCAGAGCCAGACCTGAAACATTAACTCTGATTTTTCTTCATGGATGCTGCCAGACCTGCAGAGCTTTTCCAGCAAACTTTTCTGTTTTTGTAAAAATCTGTTTATCTCCTCCTCAAATTTATTCAATGCCCTCACGCCCACTATACTTTGGGATAGTGAATTACAGATCCACGACCTTTTGACAAAAGTAATTTCCCCTCATCTGTTTTAATTCTGCCACCCCTTATCCTAAAATTATGAACACTCAATCCAGAATACCCCACAAGGGGAAATATCTCCTCCACATTAATTTATCAATTCCCTTTAGCATCTTATATACCTCAGTTAGATCTCCTCTCACTCTTCTAAACTCCGGAGGATACATGCCTAAATTACTAGATCTCTCCTCCTAAAACAAGCCTTTCATCTCTTGAATTAATTTATTGAACCTTCTCTGAACTGCTTTGAACGCAACTACATCATTCCACATGTAAGAGGATCAAATTTGCATCCAGGACTCCAGATACCATCTTGCCAATGCCTTGCACAATTGTAACAACATTTTCCTACTCTTATACTCCATTCCTTTTGCAATAAATGACAAGATTCCATTTGCCTTCCTTATTACCCGCTGTAACTTTTTTATTTATAGAATTCCTACAGTGAGGAAACAGGCCCTTTGGCCCAACAAGTCCACATCAACCCTCAGAGCATCCCACCCAGACCCATCCCCCTAATCTACACATCCCTGAACATTATGGGACAATTTCCCATGGCCAATCCATCTAGCCTGCACATCTTTGGACTGAGAGAGGAAACTGGAGCACCCGGAGGGAACCCATGCAAACACAGGCAGAATGTGCAAACTCCACACAGACAATCGCCCAAGGGTGGAATCGAACCCCGGTGCCTGGTGCTGTGAGGCAGCAGTGCTAACCACTGAGCCACCGTGCCGCCTCTTGCATACTAGCTTTCTACAATGCATGCTTGAGGACACCCAGATCCCTCTGCACCAAAGCATTTTGAAGATGGTGGATAGGGTACTTGTTGAGTGTTGTTGGAACTGCACACTTCCAGACAAGTGGAGAGTATTCCAGCCCACTCCTAACTTACACCTTGTAATTTGTAGGCAGAATTTGAAAAATCAAGAAATGAGTGCCCTGTTCTGTATGGATATCAATAAGTAAAAGTTGTGACACTTTTAAAACAAGGTGTGCCTTTGAGGGATGGAGGCCTCATGGGAAGAGGGGATGACAAAAGGATTCCTCAACCCAACATAAACTGCTAGCTTTATTCCATGCAAATGCTTCCTTATTTAACCTTTATTTCTCTCATGTTTGTAATGACCTGATGCCAGCGAAATAAAGATACCTGCTTCATGATCTCTGGGCTGTCCATTTGTATATGTCCCATGACACACTTCTGTTCCAGTTGATAGGCATCCACAGCACAGGAATCAGTCCTAGCAAAAAGGCTGAGAGGCACCTGGTGGTAATCTAATGGATAGTGGAGGAACTGAAACTGACAATATCCATGAGGGAGGCTGAACCTACTCCAGGAATGTTGGAGGCTCTGATACTGACAGAAGAATTAGGATCTTTAGGCCAATCTGAAGTACAGGGCTCTTAAGTACTAGGGGAGGAAGGAAACAGTATCCTGGTTTGATATTCTACTTGCCAATCAGCAAGTACTTGGAAAGATTTGGAGGATGACCTGAAACACTCAAGGGAAACTTGGATTGACAGTTGGTGGCATGACATCCAGGGACCTCGATGCTAGTCAGCAGCATTCACGATGAAACATCTGTGGAGCAAAATCTATAGGAAATACTGGTCAGAGGTACAATTGTTCGAAAAAGTCCATAGCATGCCTGAAAGGTACCAAAAGAGTTTTGAAAGGCAACAAGAACCTCACACAGCCAGAGAAGTGGTTTTATGAGGAAAGCAAACTGAAGGGGAGGACCTGGATTCTGCATATCCAGATATGGAGAAGTTGTTGAACCATATTGTCCTCATAGACCCCACCTTCAGATCAACCAAGGTCAGGATACTGAAGGACCGCTTAGCGCAAGTATAAAATCATAGAAACTAGAAGCAGGAGAAGGCCACTCACGGCTGCTCTGCCATTCAGGAGAAACAATGTAGATCCTCCACCTCAATGCCACATTTCCACTTTCTCCTCATATCCTTTGATGCCTTTTAAATCTAAACATTTATCTATCTCTTTGCTGAATACATTCAGTGAGTTGGCCTTCCACAAATTCACCGTACTTTAAAGGGACGAAATTTTTCCTCATCTCATCCATATCCTGAGACTGTGCCCCTGGCTCTAGACTTCCCAACCAGTGAAAACATCCTCTCTGCATCTAACCTCTCCAGGATTTTATATGTGAGGGACGGGAGCATCTAAATAGAGTTAAAGCAGTTTATTGGTGAAACTCCATGACCTTTCTTTAAAGCATGGGATCACAACAATCAAATCATGGGGAAATGTTGGACTCCTAAGCACAGGGAAGAGTCTAGCATCAGGGAGATGACTGTTGCACAGACAGGGAGATAGACCTCAGGCTGATTTCTGCCCAGAAAATGATGATCCAGTCCTCGCTGTTGCATCTCCACGATAACCCAAAGGGATGATCTAATGAGGTGTTGGAATTGGGTCAGGATTGGACACTTCAAAAAGAGGCCACCCTCAACAACCACAAACACCACTACTGTCAAGCAGAGACCCTATCCAACGCAACAGCTTTCCTTTCTCACCAGATGTTAAATTACTTGGCCTCTCATGGAGAGCTAGGCTCGATGTGGGGGTTGGAAGTGTCGAGGCTCCCTCAGGAACAGGCTCAGTCTTACGTAGAACAGTAGGGACCTACCCTAAAAGGAGGGGTGAAATTTGACAAAACTAGGTCCAGAGAGGATGAACCAGGTGTGGTTACACTTATGCCATCCATCTAAAAAAAAAAAAAAGACCTCAGAGCTTCCACTGATTAACAGGGTCAATAGTCTTCACTATCTCTGGAAGGGTCAACACTAACCAAGCCAGGAGTACAAACAGGCACAGAAACTCCTGAGGTGACGGGCAAGGATGAGGGAGAATAATGAAACCATACCTGGCTCTTCCTATCTAGTTTTGATCTCACTCATAAGTATCTCGGTGACACTCTGCTGAATCTTAGCCCCAATGTCATAAGGAATGATAGTTGGAATGTTGCATTTGATTGCAGGACCGGCATGGACTTAGTGTCATTAATGAGAAAGAAGTGAGACAACTTATCCTTCCTGACAATCTCCAGTGTGAGTAGCAGTTATGATGAAGCAGCACACCAAGCAATGGAGAAAAACCACTGCCCTGGCTTGAGTTTGCTTTCTGATATTGTTGACCACTGTCAAAATTGACAGAGGTTTACTTTGGCCAAAGCATGGAAATGATTTCAGCCCAGCATGTGATCCCTAGTCAACAAGAGACTTCTAGAGTTCCTTGCACTAAGTTTTATGGTCCTTGACCTACTCATTTCACCATGTTCAGGCAGGCCATTCCCACTCTTCGTTAGTAAGGCCTCGACTATAGTCAGAGAGTTAGTTTGTGATCAGTTTGTCCACTTTGGTGTTCCATGTTGGATTCATAGTGACCAAGACTGTAACACTGAGAGAAAGGTCTTACAGCAGCACTGCAAGGTCAATAGCATCTCCAAAGAGCCAGATCAATGCCTATCACGGGAAGTGTAATGGGTCAGTGAGAACGATTCAACCATACTCTGCATGACCATCTGTATACCTTGCCTCCCAAATGCAAATTTAAGTGACTAAGTACTTCAGAGCTGGTTTATGTTTGTAGTCTTATCTGTCAATCAACCATGGGGCTGTTCTCTACTTAATCTCTTCTGTGGATGATATACCATCCTGACCATCTCTTTGATCTCACCATACTTTCTGATGGAGATGGATGAGTCAATGAGTGGATAACCGAGCATCACACGTGGCAACATTAGACCTTTGAGATGGTATCCAAGAGGATCGAGAGAAAAAGAATCTGTATTGTTCCTTTTCCCACACTGTATTCATTGCAATTCTTAATTAATCACTTATTGTGCTGCTAACAGTTCAACACTTTGTCAAGTAACTTTAACTAAGTTGTGTCTTTTGTTAACCACAACCAAATGTTTTCAACTCACTATTCTCTGAAGTTAGATGACGATGCTGCTAGTATATTGAAGACAACTAAAGCAGAATTAACAAAAGACACTGTTAAAGCTGCAGAGAGGTAGTCTTGACATATTAAAGGGTAATTTATAAAATGGGGGGGCGGGGGGTGATGGAAGGGTGCTTTAAACTTGCCATTACCTTTGGGGTCTAAACCTGCTTCAAGATCCAGATCCCAATGTAAACTGAAGAGGTGAAGAAACAGAGGGCACCACACATGTCCCAGCGTAACACTATATTTAAAATGACTGAATTTAGCACATGAGCAAACATGTGTCTTAAAATGGTGTCAATGATTCACCATAGATTCATAGCGATTAAATAATCCTTACCATTCCTCTCCACACACATTGTAAATTACACAGAATTAAAGAATTGTCACAGAATATGAGACAACAGAACAAAAAAAAAACAAAACATGCAACCTTACATAATGCTGTATAGGCATTTTTCTTTGTGGAACTATTCCCCTATTTCACTAAACCCCCTGAAAATATAAAGCAGTCGATGTAAGAGCAACATAAGAAATTGGAGCAGGAATAAACCCCTTAAGCCTCCTGTATCATTCAAGATAATGATTTATCTTTTATCTGAACTTCACTTTTCCTCTCTATTCTTCAATTCCATTAATGCCCAACAATCTGTTGATCACAGCCTCGAATATACTTAAATGACTGAGCATCCGCAGCAGTCTAGGGTAAGGATTCCAAAGATTCACTATCCTTGGAGGGAACAAATTTGTTCTTATCTCAGTAGTAAATGGCTTATTTGAAACTAAAGCACTCTATAGTTCTGGACTTTCAAGTCAAAAGGGAACAGACGCACACTTTGTGACATGTTCCCGTGTGCAAGCAAAGTTACATTAAGCAAGTTGCTGTTAGCAAAGGCAACCATATGTGTGCTCTTCCCAGCAGGACTCAATGAATTATTTTCCCAGGTAATCTGCTGCCAGTTCTCACACCTCCTAATGCCATTCCTAACTCAACATCAATCAGAAGTCAAACAGGGCACTCCCTGGTCTGTGTGATGCAATATGTGTGTGCTTTTGCCATCTGTACAGCTGAATACCAGTGCTCCTGGAGTCAGCACAACAAGTTGTCAGTATAATAAAAAGTTGCCAAAAAAGTTTGCTCTTGGAAAAAAAAGCACAACTTAAAACAAGATTTTCCTCAAAAATGTTAAACTAGAACATTTGCTAAAAGGAATTCCTAATCAGTTCATATTGTAGCAGATGAAACGTGATGTTTGTCTATTGTATGTCTGTAGGTTATAACATTTAATTAATTTCTGTTTTGCCATTAATAACAATATTTATCAAGAGGAAACTTAATATGCTGGCAAAAAGAATTAATGAGATTTTACTACACCAAGTATTCATTTAGATAGTTTCTAACAAATCCAAAAGATATATTCTGGGGAAAATCATTTCTTAACCACAAATATTTAAATACAACAAAGAAAAGCAGCGTTTTCATGAAGGTACAACAACTTCGAAACGTCAAGTTTTCCTGCTCCTATGATGCTGCTTGGCCTGCTGTGTTCATCCAGCCCCACGCCTTGTTATCTCGGATTCTCCAGCATCTGCAGTACCTTTTATCTCTAACAGCAATGGTTTTCTTTTGTCATGTAGATAGAAAACCTGGAATGCATTGCCAGGGGAGGTGGTAGAAGCAAAGTCTAAGAAGCATCTAGGCAGACACATGAGCAGGCAGGGAATAATTGGATACAGACCATGTTCAGCAGATAGGATTAGTTTAGAATGGCATTACAGACAGCGCAGACATGGTGGGCCAAAACCTGCACTGTTCTATATTCTATGTAAGAGATCATATTAGTTTTGAAACCATAGAAAACGTGCTTTTAAAAAAAATAGACTGTGATATCAGCAATCAAATGAAAATGGGGAATGATAGAGAGTTGCAGAGAAAAGGAAACTTTCACAAGTGGTAAATAAACTTTGAAATGAATTTGGTTGTTTATACAAGGCTATATTAGCACCCTCATAACACAATTTTTGTTTCACAAATGTTCCATGATAGAAGCCATTCATTAGGAACAATAACAAATCACAAAGCAAATACAAGCTTCTAAAAACAGGATGATGTCATTATAAATGATATTTACCCGAATTAATAGGTTGGATCTTGTTCAAAGACAATGTGTTAATGGTGTGTTCCATTACTAATATGCAAACAGGTAATTAAGATGTACAAAGCAATTGTGAACCTCCAGAACATTGGTCAATTTTTCACTCATGTATTCACTAGTTGCGAATGCTCCCATTTATTGTCCCAGTTTAATGGTCTAGCGAAGAGGCAACTAGCTGGCTGTTTGAACTGCCGCGGTCCACAGTTCTATTAAGAAGGAAATCTCAAGATTTTGGTCTGTCAAAGGAGCTTGAGCAAGTTGTTGCTGTAAATTTTACTGATGTAGACATTGCAACCACTTGGATCAGGAGGTGGAGGAGTGATGGATAAACTGCCCACCAAACAGGGTGTTGTATCCTGCATGGAGTAGAGTTTTATTTTATTTTAGTCATCTTTCCCTTATCATTAGTTTTACTTTCTTCCTTTCCCAACTCATGTTGGGGTTAGAAAGGTACAGACACAGAAGCACTAAATGTAACCCCAACTAAGGAGACCATTCTTCTCTTGAGTCTACATACTTTAAGTCAATTTCTAATCTTAAAATTCTTAACCTCATACAACTTATTGAGGCTTCTGGTAGGATTCAGCAGATAGCCATAAAGGACAAACCAGTTTTTTCTCCCCTTTGCTAGAGGCATCAGAGATGATGATGCCTGGCCTGCCGTGTTCATCCAGCTCTACACCTTGTTATCTCAGACTCTAGCATCGGCAGTACCTACTATCTCTGAATCAAACCTTTGACATTTTTGTCTATACAGCTCAGTCATATGATGAATTTACTGAGTGAGTGACGAGAAAATATCAAATGAGTAAAAAATTTGTATTTTTGCCTCTGAACAGGTTTGTAATATTGAAAGTCAAGTGGCAGACAATGTACCACCTAGTAATGCTCGGCACTCTGAAAAATGAAGAGAGTTTTGTAAATTAATTCAAAATCTTATTCCAGAACAATTTATAATTTCACTAGAAATTGCAAAAATTGTGAAATTACATCGTTCATTCTGGCATTTTGTGCTACAGAAACAAAGCTTATTAAGCACAGACAGGCCATTGTTAAAATTCAAAGGAAATGGACACAGGTTTACAGGAAACATTCCAGTCAGCTTCCTCACTTTTGATAAATTCATGTTCTTTACTGAAATTGAAAAGGAAATTGTAAACAAAAAGGCATAAAAAATAAATTAGCCACTCATTACTATTCCTTTTCCCTTCCTAGATTAATAGGATATCTGTCATTATTCATTAATGAATCATCTTCCTGCTAAGCAATCAGTTGAAGAGTGGAAGATATAATCTAA
Organism: Ginglymostoma cirratum; assembly: GCA_024137785.1. Lineage (NCBI taxonomy): Eukaryota > Metazoa > Chordata > Chondrichthyes > Orectolobiformes > Ginglymostomatidae > Ginglymostoma > Ginglymostoma cirratum. The sequence continues at coordinate 33,422,641 of JAHRHZ010000040.1, read as the reverse complement.
CTGCGAAAAGATACAAACACTAGTTACTACATTTTAAGTTCAGAGTACAACCGTTTTCCCTGCTGAGCTTCCTTCCCTATTAAATGAGCTTAGGCCCTTACAGTTAAATTTGAGCTTTTAACGAGACAGTTTGAGTAATTCTTTGCAGCATTATTTCATGCTTGGGAATACATACTGAACACAATCTAATTGTCACAAATCCAGGGAAAGGTACCGAAACATATATATCTTCAACAAGCAATAAACAAGTTTCAGTCATTTTGCATCAAATCAATTTGCAAGGGCCTCCTCCTGCCCCTTCACACATATACCTCTATTACCATTATTAATGGAACTGAGTCTACTTGTCCAATACTGATTAGCATATCACATGCATAACACTCTTAAAAACAGTTAGCTTGAAATACTCAGGCAACACAAGTCTTTGCTTCATATTTTCTGTGCACTTGGGAAGAAATCTGAACAGTCAACAGGATGGGAAACATAATTAAACTACTTTCATTGCGGTCAAAAACTATTTAAGACAGGAGAATCATTTTCTGTTGAATTTATGGAAGCTGTTCCTGCTTATGGAAGTCTATGCTAACAAAACTCACAACAATGTCCAACATTAGATGTGATTCTGCAACTGGACAATTTTTGATGATGATCCTGAATGTGTGAAGAATTATGCTGATGACAAATTTAGGATGGTTAGTCAAGCTTGCACTGCAGCATTCGTGCTTGTACTGGAAGCTACATATATTATCATGTAGGCCCTATTCTTTGCCAGCAGGCTTAAACAATTCATGCACAGCACCAATTTTAACTAAACAAAATAGGTGACAGCGATTCATTGGTCCATTTCTGAGGGCAAAGCCCTGACTACATTCAATCTGAATCTTTAAATATTAAACCAAAGCCTGGCAGTTAACGGACAGTCAATAGTCACTGGTGCACTCTCCTTGGCAAAAACTATTATCCAGAGTCAACCTGCTCATCGATCAGCACTCTCTTATCATGCAGTATCAATGTTAGTTTTCCCCTTAAAAAATCAGTAGGTATTTTTACTCAATTTGTTCAGAAATGTTATGGCTCATTTCTGGAGTAGGTACAAATTGAAACCAGGCCTTCTGGCTCAGAGACAGGAATACTACCGCTGTGTCACAGGACCTCTTTCCCTTGAATTGGTATGCTTACTAATTGTCCTGGCAAGTTCAAGACAAAAGCTTTGACAAAATGCGCCTGTTTTCTGAAAAAGAAAAATCAGTACACTAGAAAGCTGTTTTGTAAGGAAGACAGACATGGTCTGATAATTGGCTACATGCTGACATCCTTACCAGGCCAAACATTCATCAAGGAGATACATCTGTCTTATGTGACTGGGCTGCATTCTCCAGATTCTTTGATTAGGAAGTCCATAAAAATAAGTTTCCAATAATCTTAAAAATCCTATGTGCCAGTTGCAATTTCATTCAGGTTTTTACAGTTAGCATTATTATTAAATTTAAAAAATATATTTAAAAATGGAAAACCACAAAGGTTTCATACTTCAACAGCAGTCTTGATGAGAGCCCTTTTATCAAAAATCATAGAAACCCTACAGTGCGGAAAGAGGACATTCAGCCCATCAAGCCTGGACTGACCCTCTGAGGAACATTTCACTCAAACTGAGCACCCCACTCCATCCCATCCTATCCCATCTCCCATGGTTAATCCACCTAGCCGGCACATCCCTTGGCATTATGATGCAATTTAGTACTGACAATTCACCTAACCAGCACATCTTTGGACTGTGGGAAGAAACCGGAGCACCCGGTAGAAACCCACTCAGGCACAAGGGGAACGTGCAAACTCCACACAGACTGTTGCCCAAGGGTGGAATCAAATCCAGGTCCTTGCACTGTGAGGCAGCAGTGCTAACTACTGAGCCACCCTGCCAAATATTTTTTCTTCATGGTGTTAATTGGCTGGAAAGACTGCTGATGAGTTGATTTGTGCCGTGACTTCTAAAAATTAAGAATTTACTCAAGTTGTTCCAAAATAACCTGGACAGATCAATAGTCAGATGTTTGCCATTAGATTGGCTGAGGTCAAGTTGCCTCTAGCTAGAAATTGGCTAGAAACAGTGTGTGGCTCAAAAAGTAATTAATAGCAATCAAGGTACAGAATCAAGATTCTCAGGTTATGAATGAGTTCCGTTCTTGAATATGTTCACACATTGATTTGTACGCAGTCAGAACAAAATACAGTAAAACATGAAACAGCTGCAACTATGAGAAAATATCAGATCTATAAAACAATATTTGTATAGCCTCTATGGGATCTCGTTTATAAGTACCAGCGTTTGGAAGTCAGATGCTCGTAAATCGAAATAGTGTCTAATCATAGGTCGCTAATTTAATCAAATTAGTAGGACTCTTATGGTGCAAAGGTAGCTTCTTTACTTCCGAGCCCAGACGCCTGGGTTCAAGTCCCACCTGCTTCAGACGTGTGTAATAACATCTTTGAACAGGAGGACAAAAAAAAATTAAGTTAGTTGCTAAAACAAAATAGAAAGTAAAGTCACCATAGTCTTCGAGGTCCATCACGCTGCTCGCTCATTAGAGAGAGATGACTGATGTTGGTTTAACCCAAGGTCACCATGCCTCAGGCGACGGGAGAGGTTGAGAAGGAATGACCTTCATGGTAACCTCAGCCAGTAAAAGAATTAAACCCGCACTGTTGATGTCACCCTGCAGCACAAACCAGCCATCTAATCAACTGAGCTAACGAAGTAATAAAAATGAATGAGGTGGCTGCAGTTTAGTATGAACATAACGGTAATAAAAGTACTCCTGTTAATTGAGCATTTTTATTACAATTAGTGGAACACTCTGCGAGGCCACACCTGTGGACAGGAACAAAGGGGTAATGTTTCAGGGCAATGACCTGCTGTTCTCCATTCATATTGCTTGACTGCTTGAGTGTTTCCAGCTTTTTCTGATTTAATTGTAAATTTCCAGCATATACAGTGTTTCATCTTTTTTTAAAAAAACTAGTGTTTTAGCGATACAGGTTTTCTTTTGAACTGTACATTGAAACGAATAGCTACCAAGACAGTGTGCAAGTTCAAGGAATAAAAGAGGAAAAAGATATATAGTTACTGACTAATTCCAAATATTGTTGCCACTAAATATGGTCATTAACACATACACAGTGCCCTAAACCTATGAAGGATCACTCATGAAAACAAGCAATATGCAAAAACTATAACTAAGCAGTATAAAGTCTGACTCACTAATGATTATTCAACATATCCCTATAAAAGCTAATTAATTGAGGTTGACTGGAAAAGGCATAATAAAAAGAAAGATGCTTTTCATCAGGAAAATGAGTTCATACTCTATTTATGCAGAATGGCTTTACTGTAAAGGGAACACCCTACAGTATCAGATGATGTCGCAAGAATCCATTCTGACACAGCAAATTTAAAATTAAAAGGAAACAGTAAAATTTTCAAATTTTATAAAAATAAGTAGGAATACTCAATAACATGCACCAGGGGCTCTGCAGGATTCTGGTTAAAATCACTACCCAACAGATAAGTGAAATTGCGCAATGGAAATCAGGTACTAACAAACGGTGGTAACAACATGAAAACATTATCTTCTCCTTAGAAATTTATACTGCTTCTCGAGCAAGCCCTGACCAACCAACCAGTTTGTTTTTGTTTTATGGAGAATGTTAGCATAGTCTAGGCAATACTACTTAGTAAGTTATTATTAATGGTCAATTAGCTACACATATTGTAAAGAAACATTAATTATTTTCCCAGTCGTCTCTCCATTATTTAACCTGTCAGATGAGAGATACAAACCATCGAAGATGATGATCAGCCTATTGCTTTCTTGTTTTCATGACCAACAACAGTGAAAGAACAGCAGTATATTTCCAAGTCAGGATGTTGTATGACTTGGAGGGAAACCTGTAGATAGTGGTGCTCCCACGTGTGTATCCTTCTAAATGATAGAGATCATAAGTTTGGAAGGTTCTGTCAAAGAATAACAATAATTTATCTCTAACAAATTCATGCTGATTTTTCTTAATTAACCCACATTTGCCCAAGAGACTGTTGCATTTTATTCCATTTGTTATGTTAACAAGTTAAACTGACAAGCCTGTAATTGCTAGGCTTACTTTACACTATCTTTGAATGAGGGTGTAATATTTGGAATTCTCTAGTCCTCTGGCACCAAACTTGTACCAAAAAAAGAGGTTAAGAAGATTGTGATCAGAGCCTCTGTAATTTCTGTTTTTGTTTCAGATTTCCAGCATCTGCGGTTCTGATTTATTCTTTTTAAATTTTTCCTTTCTTTGTATCCAGAAGTGTTCATACACACAACTGAACCTTTTTCTCCCTCATCACCAAATCACCTGAGATATTTTTTCCTTCTTTTAGCCACCACCAGTAAATCACCAGTGTTCCCCAACTGACTAATTTATGTACAAAAGCCTGTTAAGGGCAATACAGACTATCAAAGGTCAGGGAGCAGGGAGGCAGGCTAAATCAAAATGGAATTGAAAGGGGTTTATTCTTAAGGCAGCCTATTGTTCAGTTTTGCTTGTCAACCTTTGATTCCAATTTATCCAAGCCCAATCTATTCTCACACATTTGAAGTCAGCTCTCCCCCAATTAATTATTTCCACTCTAGGTCACTCCTGGTCTTTTTCTATAGCATTGACCCCTTGAATGAGACGCTACCTTATCTATTTGTGGCAACATATTCCTAAGGATCAGGTTCCACAATGCCTACTTTTTCATTGCACTGGAAAAATATTCCTCTGAAGACACAGGAGGAATTTGTATCCCTCCCTTATATCCCAAGCTGTGTCCAGATAAAGCTCCCAATCATAACTATACTATAATTCTTAAATTTCTCAAATTTCCTAGAAAATTTATTTCACTACATCTTTCCCACTCATTGTTGGTCTCTAGACTGTATAGAACAATGCAATTAAAATTGTTCAGTTCTGCAGCCCCATCGAAATAGATTCTGTCCATGATGCCTTTGGGATATCCTCTTTCGCCAAAATTGCACTGCTCTTTATTATCAATACCTTTACCCTCCTTTATTTCCTTCTCTTTTTTTCCCCAAGCATCTTGTATTTAAGAATCAGTTGTACACTCCATTAAGCCAGGCCTCTCTTATAGCCACATCATCCTACTTCCATGCAGTTTGGAGCTTAGTAATCTTATTAACCATACTTTGCACATTCACATATGCACACAATAACGCTAATTTAGACGTCGTTCCTTTCCATCCTATCCTAATCCGATTTAATATCTTACTACTTCCTCCTCAAGTACTCTATCTCCTAATTCTCTCCGAACCTCTGTTCCTCTTCAGTATTAGCAGTCCGTCCCAGTCCTTCACCAAGCTGGTTTAAATCCATCCTGACAGCACGTGCAAAAATCGGCCCCAGCTGTTTAAATGAAAATTGTCCGGCCTGTAAGAGATCCATCGCTCTCAAAACCTGTTCCAATGATCCAGGAATCTAATGCATGGCTTCCTGCATCATTTCTACAACCACACATTATCTGTTTTATCATCATATTCGATGTTCTCTTGAAATTTTCTCATTGGTTTCCTAATTTGTTCCCTAAATTCTGACTGCTGGACTGTATCTTTCTTACTACATAGGTCAGTGGTACTAGTATGAGCCATGACCCCCAGTTGTTAACAACCACCATTGAAGTGCTCCTACAGCAAGTGATGCCCTTGACCTTGGCATCCTGATGTCATTTCCCTGCCCGTAAAAACAGCTGCCTGGTCCCCTAACCACTGATTCTCAATTACTATTGTTCTTCCAGTTTTCTTCATACTCTCCATACAACTGGACCAGCCATGGGGCCACGAACGTGGCTCTGACTGCACTCCCCTGGTAAACGATTACTTTCAGCAGTATTGGTTGCATAGTGAGTGACTCGAAAGAAATCTTAATACAGCCAGTCTGTTCGTTCTTGATTGGCTGCAGCCAGTTATTCCATCTCTCGTGCATACCTTTAAATTGAAACATAGAAACGTAGAAAATACTTGCAGGACTAAGCCATTTGACCCTTCAAGCTTGCATCACCATTCAATATGATCATGGCTGATCATGCAATCTCAGTATTCCACTCTCGCTTTCTCTCCATACCCCTTGATCCCTTTAGCCGCAAGGGCCAGATCCAGTTCCCTCTTGAATATATTTAATAAATTGGCTCCAACAGCTTCCTGTGGGAAGGAATTCCACGGGTTCATGACTCTAAGTGAAGAAATTCCTCCTCATTTCAGTCCTGAATGGCTTACCTCTTGTTCTTAGACCATAATCCAGTTTTGGACTTCCCAATATCGGGAAAATTATTCCTGTGTCTAGCCTGTCCAGTCCCATCAGAATTTTATATGTTTCTATGAGATTCTCCCCCCAATTCTTCTAAACTGAAGCGAGTACAAGCCCAGTTGATCCAGTCTTTCTTCGTGTGTCAGTCTTGCCAGTCCAGGAATTGGTCTGGTAAACCTTCGCCGGATTCCCTCAATAGCAAGAACATACTTCCTCAGACTAGGTGACAAAATTGCACGCAATACTCAAGGCGTGGCCTTACCAAGCCCTGTATAACATCCTTGCTCCAATATTCAAATCCTCTCGTTGTGAAGGGCAGCATGCCATTAGGCTTTCCTCACCACCACCTGCTGCACCTGCATGCCTACCTTCAGTAACTGTTCCACCATGACACACAGATCTCATTGCACTTCACCTTTTCTTAACCTACCACCATTCAGATAATAATCTGCCTCCCTGTTTTTGACACCGAAGTCAATAACATCATGTCTATCCACATTATACTCCATTTGCCCACACAGCCAGTCTAAGTCACAGGTTGAAGGGCAACCATATCTATCAGCATGTTATCCATACGACAGTCGACTTGGTAGATGTGCTTCAGTGACCCCCACTGCAGTTTAAGCGCTGAAATTCATACCCCAAGCTATTGCAGCTGGTGACATTTCCTGCATACACAGTTATTCATAGCCCAGGAAGTGTCCTGGGCTATTCCTCATGGAGCTGGGGAACCAGATGATGTGCACTCCAAGACTGCCTTATTATTCTTCTAATTATGAGATCATAAAATTAAGTACTTATATAATGGAAAGTCCATTGCTGATGTCACATGTACAGGGAGGTTAACTGTTATTTCAACATTACCTGAAAACGTAATTTACTGAAAATTTTCAAATGCTTTGTGTTAGTACAGGGACAGGAATAGCACATTCAACCTTCCCACTCTGCTCCAACATTTGTTATAAGCATAGCTGATCAAACACTTCAAAGCCTTTTACCTATGCTATCTCCATAACCATTTATGCCATTTGGAATTGGTATCTATCAAACTCTACTTTAACTACACTCTGGGGTAGAGAATTCCATAGTTTCAACAGCCCGAGTGAAAAAATTTGTCGTCCTCTGTCCTAAATGGCATTCGCCTGATTTTTAAACTATGTCCCCTTGTTCTAGACTTCCCACCTAGAGGGAACAGGTTACCTGCATCTATCCTTTTAAGTATTTTGTAGTTTTATATTAGATCACCTCTCATTGTTCAAAAATATAGAGGAAACAGGACTAGTATGACCAATCTCTCTGCATAGGAAAGTCCCGCCATCCTGGAACAATGCTGATGAATCTTTGTTGCACTCTCTCTATGGCAATAATATCTTTCCTCAGACAAAGGCAAGAACTTAACTCAGTACTCTAGTGCAGTCTAACCAAGCTTCTGTACAACTGAAGCAGGACATCACCACTTCTGTACTCAAATCCTCTTGTGATAAAGGCTAACATTCCACTAGCCTTCCTAATAGCTTTGTGACCTCAGGTTAACCTTCAATGACTTATTTATAAGGACACCCAATCCCTACTCATATCTACACATGCCAGCCAGTTAAGAAATACTCTGCGCATCTGTTCTTCCTACCAAAGTGGGTAACTGATTATTTTTTAAACAATATATTCCATCTGCCACGTTGTTGCATAATAACTAAGCCAGTCTAAAGCCAAATGAAAACATTTCACATCTTCCTTACAACACAAGTTCCTATTTAATTTTGTATCATCTGCAAATGTGGAAATATTACATTTGGTCCCAACATCCAAATCATTGTGAACATTAGGGCCAAAGTATTGATCCTTATGGACTGTTCTCGTCATAATATGCCAACGTGAGAATGACACATTTATTTCTATTTTCTGTCTATTAGCCAATCCTTAATCTATGCCAATACAATACCTCGTATCCCATGTGCTTTAATTCTGCTAACCAACCTCCCGTAGGGGGCCTGATCAAAAGATTTCTGAAATTCCAAAAATATTACATCCATTGATGCCCTTTTATTTTGTTAGTAACAGCCTCTAAAAACCCTAAGAAGTTTGTCAAAAATGACTTTCTATTCGCAAATCCATATTGACCATGCCCAATCAGATCATTTTTATCCAGTGTCCATTTATCAAGTTTTTAAAAAATTGATTCTAGTACTTTCCCTATTACTGTTGCAAGGGTGACAGCTCTTTAATTCCATGTTTTTTCACCTTGCTCCTTTCTTCAATAGTGAGGTGACATTTGCAAGCTTCCACAATGGAGAAATCATTCAAGAAACTAGGGAATTTTGAAAGATGATTACCAATGCATCAGCTATCTCCAAAGCGACCTCTCTGAACACGCTGGTATGTAGACCATTAGGGAGTGGGACTTATCAACTTCCAACCTCACTAATTTCTACATGACAACTTTCTTATTGATACTAATTTCTTTCAATTCCTCATTTCCCCTCGTCACTTGGGTATCTAATTCTGGGAGATTTCTGGTATCTTCCTCAGTGTAAACAAGCACAAAGAAATCATTTAGTTTCTCTGCTATTTCTCGGTTTCCCATTACAAAATTGCTTAATTAGTCAAATCATAAATTTATCTCCTAAATCTAGTTACTTCATCGAGAACTGACTTTGATTTTGGTAAAGATTGGTTCTGCAATTACTGATACAGCCGCGCTAGTATCGACCTCCATTAGAACCAGATGACTATTTAACCAGACATTTATTTTGATTGGTTCTGGTTTGGACGTTGCTAAGCAATTTAACTGTTCAAAATCAGCTATAAGTGGGCTTCCAGGGTGTGCACTCAGTCAACAAGTTCTCTTAATCAGTTCAAGTCTATTGCTGCCTTGAGTCAGCACACCAGCACCAAGTACAATGGCCTGCCTGCCCAGATCCTCAAGAACATTTTAACTGTTTGGTTGAGGTTTGGCTTGTTTGTGGTTTTTGCTGTGGGCTGTTGGAGTCCTTCTGTTCAGGATATGTCCTAAGTGAGGCTAAGCAATTGCCTTCACTAAAGTTGGGTTTCCCAAGCTCACCATCCCTGGCAAGGGTTTCCACTTCTGTCAGAATACCCTTTAACTCATAAACTCCACTTGCCACATTTTCTAATGACAAAGCCAGTTGTAGTGCTTGTTTTAAGTCCAGTTGGGCTTCAGCTTGTAGGAGCTTTTGCATGATTTCATCATCAATCCTACGTACTAAAACGGTCTCTCAGCATCTCACATGGGCTAAACCAAAATCACATGCCTCTGCCAGTTGTCCCAACCTCGTCAAAAATCCTGACACAGATTCCTCTGGTTCTTCAATGCTAATTAAAACCTATAGCATCTCGGAATTAGAGGAGGCTTGAGGTTGTATTATTCATTGGCTAAATCTATCTACTCTTAGAGAGTCACATAGTGCTGACCAGATATCCTAAATCAATCTCCTGCTGTTCTCATCATTTATGCTGTTGCTCTCACACTGTTGCCCGGTACCAGTTTTGCTCTTCATACTGTCAGTGTTGTAACTACTAAAATTAACACTTCACATTTCTCTACAATAAATTTAATCTGCCATGCTGTAGCATATTTCTGTTTATGCCCTGATTTTATTTCTGTTCTCTTCATTGTTTGCCACATTTACAAGCTGTTACAACCTACAAGTTTTCAAATTGTCTCCTATACCTACGTCCAGGTCATTGGTATATTCAAAAGGAAACTCCTCAGTTCGCTTGCGCCCAAAGGGGATTTTATCAAAAGAAGGAAACTAAGCATATTGAAAAAGCATTACATTTAAATCATACAGTCTCAGGCTAAAAATAGGTATTAGGATGGTGCTCCAATAGCCTGTTTCAATTCCCATTATTCCATAACAAAGCCAAGTCATTAGCCGAATAACCAGACTTCATTGCTGAGACAGCCTTTACTCTTCAAGTGTATGCTGCAAAGGTAGGTTATAAATCCTAGGCAGATCACAGTCTGAGAGATGTGGATTAATTAATTCTGTCACATTGGTGTAATTCTGCAACATCTCTCAGTAAGTGTAATAGAGTCATAGAGCTGTACAGCATGGAAACAGACCCTTCAGTCCAACTCGTCCATGCCAACCAGATATTCTACAGTGATCTAGTCCCATTTGCCAGCATTTGGCCCATATCCCTTTAAACCCTTCCTATTCATATATCCATCCAGATGCAACAGCATCCACCACCTCTTCTGACAGCTCATTCCATATATGCACCTTAGGTCCTTTTTTACATCTTTCCCTTCTCACCTTAAACCTATGCCTTCTAGTTTTGAACTCCCCTGCCCTGGGGAAAAGACCTTGGCTATTCACCCTATCCATGCCCTTCATGATTTTACAGTGACAAATGTTTCTACTGCATCTGATTAGTTTCCTTTCATATAATACCTCATGGATAACTAACAATATCTGGAATATAGGAACACCATATTTGGATGACCAAGAGCTAAGAACTTCTAATGCCAAGTGACAGATCTACATTCATTCTGAGCAGTAACAATATTTTTCACTTACTACAGTATCCATCAGCTTCAAAATTCCATGACATAAAAAAAGGTGGTGAACGTCTGCGTGGGTTCTCCCACTGTCACCTCAGTAGTGGTGTTTCAGAAACCCTAGAAAACAACACCAAATTGTTCACACTATTTCTGGTGTTTCTATGCTGTTTCTGCCAAGGTTACAGCTGGCGAGTGGGAGAGCTCTCATGGAACTTCACCTGTGTCATTAGTGATTGGAAGCGTAACAGAATTCTGATCAGTTTTTATTGTGGCCACCCTTTTCAAGCAAGTACTGGCAAGAGTTTAGTGCACCATATGGCAAATAAACAGCTTCTGCAACTTAGTCTGCCAATATTGCAACTTGACCCTCCACTTCCTTTTGGAGTATCTCTGTATTTGAACTCTTCAGCATGATGACACCTAACATTGCAGTATTTCTTTTCTTGCATCCATACATTTGGCTAAGAGGCAACAGAACTGAAGAAAGAAATTAAAATATTTTACATTTATCTCAGATTTTAAGTTAAAAAGAGACAGATTCCATTCAAATTAGTATTAAACTTGCTGTTCAATATGTTCATTGTAACCGAATGCTGTAAAATTGGGCTTGGAAAATAAATTCAATATAACCAACAAGATTCAGGAAAATTAACAGGTCTGTTGCATTTCATTGCAGGACGTCCAATTGTTATAACATGAAGACAGACAGCCAAATTAAATCAGCTTCCCTATTCCTGTATCCACAACACTGTAAAATTAAAACAAAAGAGCATCAAAATTGACCCCAGTGGTGCCTGATTTTTTGAATAACCCGTCACAGAGTATGATTATCCAATACCAGACACCAGGTTGACTGCTTAAACAAAAGAATTACCAAGTTATTACTAATATATTAGCTTTAGATGAACAAAGTTAAACAAGGTAATCTAATTAGCATCTATTATTATAAACCTAATCTTCTTTGATTCAAGCCCCCACTCACATAAGGACAGCCAGACAAACACAGTTAAGGGATAAATTAAAAGAAAAATGAGAGAGATGTAACTGCCCAGTTCACTTAAGCAGCTTCCACGACGTGAAGAATCATCAGCACACAGAGTGGTGTCTTTCCTGGTTTCTGATGATATTGGTCAATGAAGATAGCTTCCAGTAGGCTCGGAGAAACATTCATTTAATTCTTACAACTGCGACTCTATTCTCCGAATTTCAATAAGTTGATAAAGGGAGGACAACCAGGGAACAATCAAACCTCCGTCCCATAGCTTTGGCAGCCCCTATCCTTCTGACAAAACTCCCCAGGCAGGGATCTGACAGACACCCTGAGAGAGAGTTCTCAGCAACACCAGCACAAGGAGAAAGCCATTCAGAAAACAACCACAGTTCTCTCAAAAGATTGTAGGCAATCTGCAAGTGTCATAACCACAGAACTAGTGAGGAAGAAGAAATCTTCTCTCTCTTTCTCAAAGTCTATTCCACTAACTGAATTCACTGATACAAGAAACCTCCAACTACATAAATTACACTATTACCAAAGCCATCACACTTGAATATCTTTTAAGGTTTAAACTCCTTCACCAATGGAAAGGCAAATTTTCAAGTCTGAAACAGGCCTTCAAATGATAATAGACTGATCCTATTATCATTACAAATATATTTTATCTGGGCCTACTTTTAACATTTTTTTAAACAAACTTTTCACAGAATTATTACTGTGATTTTGAATAATTTAAATAATAATCTATTGCCCTAATTGAAACTGCCACCTCCATATTTTCAGTTAGAGCATTCCTGACCCTCAAATCCCATAATGCGAAAAAGTTTTTCCTCACATCACATTTGCTTCTTTTGCAAAGTTACCTTATATCTGGGGCTTCTCGTTTTTGATCTTTTTATAAGAGTAAACAGTTTCTCCCTATCTACTCTGTCCAGTTGCATCTCTACATTGAAATATTCTATAAAATCTCCCTTCAGCCTTATCTTCAAGGAAAACAATTGTGACTTTTCCAAGCTATCCTCATAACTGAAGTTTTGCATCCTTGAACTATTCTTGTAAACCTCTTCTGCATGTTCTCAACTGCATTCCCATGCTTCCTATAATGTAGTGCCGGAACTGTATATAGTACTATAGCTGAGGTTTAACTTATGGTCTTGAATAAAGTTCAACATAACCTCCTTGCTCCTGTGCTCAATGTCTCTATTAAAAAGTCAAGGACATTGTATGCTTTATTAGCCGCTCACTGTACATGTTCTACTACCTTTAGTGATGTATGCACGTACACTCCAAGGTATATCTGCTCCCGCACACTCTTTTGGGTAGTACCCTTTATTTCATACTGTATTTCCACATTTTTTCCACCAAAATTCCCTTTCTACCTTTGTGCATTGAACTTCATCTGCCACCTTTCTACCCACTTTAACAACTTGTGAATGTCATTTTATAGTTTTACACAGCCCTCCTCAGTTTATAATATGTCCAAGTTTTGTATCATCTGCAAACTTTGCATTTATTCTCCATCATCAACATAAGTCAGGAACACAAGTGCCCCAAAACTGACCTCTAGAGACTTCCACTATAAACCTCTATGTAGCCTGAAAATATCTATTAAACATTACTGATTGGTTAATGAAAAGGAAACAATGCTGTTATTACTGCCTTTAATATTTCACAAGCACTCAAATGCATCTGGCTGCAAAAATATTTTTTCAACATCAAAACCATAAGAAACCAGAGCAGTAGGCGAAACAGCCCATTGAATCTGCTCTGCCATTCAATGAGATCATGGCTGACCTAATCACTCTCAACTCTACTTCCTTGCTGTTTCCTCACAAATCTCAAAAGTTGCGATGTAAAACTGTAGCCAGACATTTGATTGATAATTCTAAGACTTAAACATGAAAACTCACATTTTCTCTCTCCAGATCTGCTTCAGGGTTCAGGACGGAAATGAGCTGTATCCCTAGCAAAACTTAGTTTTAGTAGAAACCAGCATTAAAACTCATGCTGAAGTTGGTGATTCAACAAGACTTGGGGTATGTTGGTTAGGCAAGGCGGAAGCTGAAGAGTTGAACTGATTTGTTAGAAAAATTTTTTTAAAAAATCATGTTAAGCTTGCGTGTGAGAAATCTATAGGCCTGAAAAGACAACACAGGCAGAGATGGATATCAGCTACCATGTACGAGGCTCATGAAGGCCTACATGTCAGTACATCAGGACAATATAATGGAGCGGCGTTTGTTGAGCACTTTTTGCCACAGGAAATGAAGTTGTTTTTCGTACTTTCAAAACAAAATTCTTCAGATAACAAAAGTAGTGAAAATTCATAATCACGAAGTTTAGGAATGCGAGTAGAACAAACATGAACTTTGTAAATGAACAACAAAAAGGCAAGTGGGAAGCACAGATAAAAGTAATGATGTTACAGGAAGCAACAAAAAGAAGTCTACATAAACTGCAAATTAGAAAAAAAATCCTAAAACTCCAAATCCCCACAAGAAATAGAACAACATTGATGGTTACAAATCCTGTTAGGTTACTCTTAAACAATTATGAACAAATTTTTCCAAGAAAAACATGAAAGAAAATGTTATTTTCCATGGAAACAAAATCCTTAACAAATGCTGACAAGGCCTTCCTAAAACTCACATTTGTCTTTATATTACAAGTATTTATAGCCCATTTCTGTTGCCCTTGAGCAGGTGATGGTAACCTACCTTCTTGAACTACTGTAGTCCATTTGGTATCAGTTACCAAAAATACCGTTAGGAAGGGAGTTTCACAATTGTGACCCAGTGACACTGAAGGTACAGGGATATATTTTCAAGTCAGAATGCTGAGTGTCTTTGATGAGTGCTTGAACGTGGTGCTGTTCTCTTAAATTTGCTGCCCTTGTCCATCTAGATGGTAGGTTTTGAAGATGCTGTCTAAAAAGAGCCTTGGTAAATACAGTATTGTATCTTGTAGATGATACATACTGCAACTGTATAGTGCTGGGGGGACTGAATGCTTATGGACATTCTGCCAATCTAGTGGGCTGCTTTGCCCTGAATGGCGTCGAGTATTGAGCATTGTTGGAGTTGCACTTGGATTGGGATATGGTGTAGGTGGTGTCGGGGTGAATGCCATTACATTCCTGATTTGTGCCTTGCAGATAGTGGGCAGAATTTGGGGAGTCAGGAGGAATGTTACTACAGGATTCTTGGCCTATGACTGCTTAGAGCTACAGTATTTATACATCTAGTCCAGTTCAGTTTCTGATAAAATTGTAACCCCCATGATGTTAACAGTGGAGGATTCAGTGATAGCAATGCCATCAAGGGGCATCTTGGGAGATGGTCATGGTTTGGAACTTGTATAGCACAAATGTTATTTTTCAGCTTAAGCTTAGATATAGTCCAGATCATTCATGCATCTGGAAATGGACTGCTTCAGTATCCCAGAAGTCACAAATGGTGCTGAACGTTGTGTAGCCACCAGCAAATTTCTAGAAGGAAAGTGAAAGATGAAGCAGCTGAAGATGCTTTGGCCTAGGACACTACCCTGGAGGAACTCCTATATAGATATCCACGAGCTGGAATAATTGACTTCCAACATCCACGACCGTGTTTCTTTAGGCTACGTCTGACTCCAAATATGTGGAAATGTATTGGAATAGTGTTGATAGGGGCATGGAAAGTTCCAGATCTCATGGCTTGAAAGTAATGGTTGACAGGAATATACTGGGCCTCTAGGTCCCTGTCTGAGAAACAGTGTGTCGTATTGAGCATATAGGTCACATCATTACATTGGTGTTCTTGGCTGTCCTTGTTAAAGTTGCCTGCTTGCAGCATTTGAAGTGGTGCACAGCTGAATTTAAATATGGTGACTGCGGCATAAGCGTTGGAACATTCCAGGAGTAGTAGACATTTCCACTTCTGCTGCCACAAGACTGAATGAGGAGGGCACCATGAGGCTTCGATTGAAAGTTGGTGTGTTAAGCAGAATAATGCACAAGAAAAGTCACCATGTGCTATGGTGGGAAACTTCCATAAAATTTCATAAAAATAACAGTGAAAAAAAGGGAAAATAAAACTCTACATATCTTTCTTTGATATGCAGCATACCCTGTATGTATTATTGGCAGAACTCAATTGACATGCATCACGAATGACGTTCAGAT
Source organism: Ginglymostoma cirratum (assembly GCA_024137785.1). Classification (NCBI taxonomy): domain Eukaryota; kingdom Metazoa; phylum Chordata; class Chondrichthyes; order Orectolobiformes; family Ginglymostomatidae; genus Ginglymostoma; species Ginglymostoma cirratum. The sequence goes on along the minus strand of JAHRHZ010000040.1, from coordinate 33,406,618 downwards.
TGATGCAGAACAGAATTACAGTGACACAATCTGGAAACTACTCCAGACCATTGAGTATTATCCCACCTCACCTCACCACCCAAAGCATTTTCCAAACCAGCTTAAAAGAAATGTGTGTTTGTATTTTGCCAAGTATATTTCAGTTGTACATTGGTCAAACTGTTTTAGAACATAGAACATAGAACATAGAACAGTACAGCACAGTACAGGCCCTTTGGCCCACAATGTTGTGCCGAACTTTTACCCTAAACCTAAGGTCTATCTAACCTCCACTGCAACCTTATACTATCATCCATATGCCTATCTAATAGCCACTTAAATGCCCCTAATGAGGCCAACTCCACTACCCTCTCCGGCAATGCTTTCCACTAATTTGCTATGCACTTACCTATTACTGCACCTGGCATTAAGAAATCTTACGTCAGATGTTGTGATATACTTAATTTCTCTCCCTCTTTCATTCAAACCTGCTCCATTAAGGAACAGTAGTGAACACATTCATGCCTCAACATGCAGCCATTCACCAGGATTCCCAAAATCACAGCCACACCAGTTAAGGTGTACTGATCAGAAACTAAGCATCATCCTCCAGCATTTCACAGAGGAATCAAACAGTAGTGTACTGCTCTTGGCAACTTCCAAACATCAAGTTTCCAGGTGTCAATCCTCAGGAGGTAACTTCATCCTCTTCCCTGCTGGCGATGAGAAATGGGAAAAAGGAGCTTCAGAAATGGGAAGGGTTGAAAATAATCTTTTTTAAAAAAAGCCACAAACTAAGAAAGCACAGGGTTGTCATTTCCATAATTTGTTTGACGCATACGCAATTTTCAAATGTGTCGCCAGCAAATGATCACAGGGGGGAAAGTTTGTGAAGCTGTCCATAGCTGATGTACATCCAGATGTGTAGTTGAGCAGGAAATGACTATGACAGAGTATGTGCGGGGGTAAAATCAATTTCAGTTGCATAATGCTGTAATCATTAATTTGCATTTAATTATCTAGCACTAGTTGACCTTTCTTGTGAGTCAGTGACAGACAGGGATGCTTCATTAAAAAAATAAAAGAAATAAATCACAAGGGCTGCACCTGGTAAATTGAAAGGGGAAATGGATAGGTGACAATGGATCTCATTGAGGATTTATCCATTTCAGTGCAAATTCTTTATTTATAAATAAAGTCCAGTTGTCAAATAGTGTTCTGTCTACTAAACCTTGGATACAGGGTCTCAATTTGGGGAAATTTCATGCCAGCTGCAAAATATAAATCTTATTGATTGGTTATTTGGGAAAATTCTACTGGAGCCACTGACATAAATGAAATAAAAACTAAAGCAAACTCAAACTGCTGTAAATGTTAGAAAGCTGAAATAAAAGTAATAAACCCAGGCAGTAATTTTACTTCTCTGTGCAGAGATGCCCCAGTATAATGTTGAGTCAAATATGACTACGATCTAGAATACTGATGTCAGTTCTGGAAAAAATCATATTTGACAAAAAATGTTAACGGTTTCTCTCTTCACAGATGTTGCCAGACCACTAAGTATTTCCAGCACTTTGAAACGCTAACTCAGTTAGTTATAAGCCTATCATTGTCCACCAACATCTCCATCTTACCTTTTTTTTGAAACAATGTTATCTTTGCTGCTCTTGCCACACAATCCTTCCCTGCTGGTGAGCTGAGCTCAGACAGGATAACAAAAAATACAAATAAAAAGATTCGCATCAATGGCTTCTATAAATTTTGTACAAGTGAGATTTAGGTTTACAAAAAGTAGAATGCTAGTACTCCTTCGTATTCATAAAACATACATTTTAGTTGGAATAAGTTAGATTTCAGACTGTTTCAATTGAAACAATAGCAGCTTGCAATCTGGTGTTTGCCAAAATGCATTGTGATGCCACATTGAAAAGATAGATAATGCAATCAGTGAACTTTAGGCATTGTGGCCAATAAATTATAAGTCATAGTACTGTGATGTAATTAGCACTGTGCCCTTTGTATAGAACAGTACATTGTCATGATAATGACATGATAATGTGACTGGAACGGATTTTGCCAATGTAGCAAATTAGCGCATTGTGAAGTTTATCTGGAGCTATTTTCTCTACTGCATTGTCTCACAAGCACATGATTCTATCTCCTAATAATGTACTGCCAATACAATGCTATACAATATATTTTTAAAAAAGCACTCTTAGACCATTGATGTCATTAACTTAATCAGCTGCAGAATGAATGGGATGAATACATGAACTTTTAATAGAAACCAAACAGCAAATCATGAAGACTGGGCTCAGAAATGAAACATCAGGGCAACCGGTTAACGGCTCTAGGTTATTTTTAAATGCAAGAAAAATGCTATACTCTTGGTAACCATTTTGAAACTCAAGAAAGAAGAAACAAGCAAGTATTTGAATAGAAATACCTACATATTATAGGTATATATATTATGAAAATGCATTAGGCCGACTAAAAAAAAACCTTCCAAACTTAAGATTCCTAAAATTTGATATAAATCTCTCCTGCAAAAACGTATCATTTGCATTGCTAAGTTGACACTAGTTGTTGAGTGTATTAGAAATTGTTGTCAATGGGACCGAATAGTAACTACTCAAAAAGTGTTCCTAATTAATTAAATGCGCTCTCATTAGTTAATTAATGCCACTGTAATTATTAATGATTAGCATTTTTATTGGATTAAGCACTCACCCTTGATAAAATAGACAAAAAAAAACTAGAAATACCCTCCCCACCTTCCGGAGGGACCACTCCCTCCGCGACTCCCTTGTCCGCTCCACAGTCCCCTCCAGCCCCACCACACCCGGCACTTTTCCTTGTAACCGCAGGAAGTGCTACACCTGCCCCCACACCTCCTCCCTCACCCCAATCCCAGGCCCCAAGAAGACTTTCCACATCAAGCAGATGTTCACCTGCACATCTGCCAATGTGGTATACTGCATCCGCTGTACCCGCTGTGGCTTCCTCTACATTGGGGAAACCAAGCGGAGGCTTGGGGACCGCTTTGCAGATCACCTGCGCTCAGTTCGCAACAAACAACTGCACCTCCCAGTCGCGAACCATTTCAACTCCCCCTCCCATTCCTCAGATGACATGTCCATCCTGGGCCTCCTGCAATGCCACAGTGATGCCACCCGAAGGCTGCAGGAACAGCAAATCATATTTAGCCTGGGAACCCTGCGACCCAAAGGCATCAATGTGGATTTCACAAGCTTCAAAATCTCCCCTCCCCCAACCGCATCCCAAAACCAGCCTAGCTCATCTCCACCTCCCTAACCTGTTTTTCCTCTCACCTCAAGCCACACCCTCATCTCCTATCTACTAACATCATCCCGCCCCCTTGACCTGTCCGTCCTCCCTGGACTGACCTATCTGCTCCCCACCCCTTTACTGGCTCCATCCCCGCCTCTTCGACTTGTCTGCCTCCTCTCCACCTATCCTCTCCTCTATCCATCCTCTATCCGCCTCCCCCTCTCTCCCTATTTATTTCAGAACCCTCTTCCCCTCCCCCATTTCTGATGAAGGGTTTAGGCCCGAAACGTCAAGTTTTCCTGCTCCTATGATGCTGCTTGACCTGCTGTGTTCATCCAGCCCCATGCTTGTTATCTCGGATTCTCCAGCATCTGCAGTACCTTTTATCTCTGATAGAAATACACATTGCCTGTTTTAGTAAAGTTAGAGCTTTGTCTGTAAAACAAAAGGCTATGAGAACACAAGGGTGATAAATCTTTTGTATTTTATGTATTGCCTCAGTGGAAGGGCCATTATTCAATAATTGAATAGTTTAACTGAAATGATCAAACAAATAATCAGCAAACTACCAATAATTAAATGTCTGCAATGTGCCAAATATGCTTTTCACAATTTGCTCCTTCACACCTTTTTTTGAAAAAAACAGAAGTTTATCCAGTCACTCTTACCACTATTTTAAGTTCACTGTGGAAAATTGCCCACGAAATGCAGGATAATTCAACCTGGCAAATTTTTGCCTCAGCTAAATAGTACCACATGGATTTTCTAAAAATGTTAAAAAGAACGAAGCAAAATTGAACATTGTACTTTTGGTCACAAAATGCACTATGTATGTACAACAAATTGTTTATGATTTGAGCATACAATGATAAAAAAACAGAATTCAAAGTTAAATTGCTCTTATACACTAGACATTTTCTTGGACTCACCATTACCCATTACCCTGGTAAGCATGCCTTCCACGTCCCATGGCCCACAGTGTTTGTGTACATTCTACCCATGAATAATGACTCATAATGAGACCCAGGGGAAAAGCTCAAGTACTGTAAAAGTTGTGCTAACGTTAGCTCAATCATTTGTACATCAGTCGGCTGATTTTTAAAAAAGGTATAATGTGATTTGATCTAAATAGTTCCTGAACTCCAGTGAGGAATTGTAGCTTAAATCATTCAGCTTGAAGGCCAACAAGGTCACCATGAATGTTAAAGAAGACAGAGAACATACTTCCTTTCCCTGCTATCCAGAGGATTTTATTAGAATTAAGAGTCTCTGGCTTAGTCACCTTTTCACAATGTTACTGTTGCTTAGGTGGAACCAGGATAAAAATACACAAGTTACAGTTATCTTGCAATCTTCCCACAGGAAGGCATCTCAAAAAGATGGAGAAACTCTGACTGCTGAGCAGGATGGAAAATAGAAAGAAACTGAAGATAACTGCACAGTCAAAGAAAAGTTAGGGCAGATAGGAAGAAAAAAAAACGTAAAACAACAAGTTGCAAATGATAGGAGTACACTCAAGAGCTTAATGGTAGAGGCAGTGGGATTGCGGTGAACAAAGTGAAACCCCATATTGGAGTTGATAGTGCAATTGGGAACATAAAGCAAAAGAAAATTGCTAAGGGTACAGTGGGCATGATTGAAAAATGAGGATGGTTACTCTGACATCAAATAATTAGGGCACACAGAGCTTCGAGTGGAGGACTTAGCCTAGCAGGGAATATGAATGGCACATTTCAAATTGTCACAGAGAGAGGTGAAAAGGCAGGTAGTATTGTGGAAGTGGGGAAGCCAGAGAAGGACTTGAGCAAACTAGGAGAGTGGGCAAAGAAATGGCAGATGGAATACAATGTAGGAAAATGTCAGGTTATGCGCTTTGATGGAAGAATACAGGTGTAGACTGTTTTCTAAACAAAGAAAGTCTTTGGAAATCTGAAGCACAAAGGGATTTGGGAGGCCTAGTTTAGGATTCTCTTAAGGTTAACATGCCAGTTCAGTTGGCAATTAGGAAAGCAAATGCAATGTTAAGATTCGTTTCAAGAGAGCTAAAATACAAGATCAGTAACATACTGCTGAAGCTGTATAAGGCTCTGATCACACCACGTTTGAAATATTATAAGCAGTTTTTGTCCCAGTATCGAAGGAAGGATGTCCTGGCATTGGAGGGGGTCCAGTGAAGGTTTAAAAGAATGATTCTGGGGTTGAAAGGCTTGTGATGAGGACTGGTTGAGGACCCTGTGTCTAAACTTGATGGATATGGGTGGGGAAATCTGAATGAAACTTACAGAATACTGAGAGGCCTGGATAGAGTGGACATGGAGAAGATGTTTCCACCTGTAGAATAAACTAAGACTCGAGACCACAGCCTCAGAATGAATGAATGGCCCTTTAGAACTGAGATGAGGGGGAATTTCTTCAGCCTGAGGGTGGTGAATCTGTGGAACTCATTTCTGCAGAAGGCTGTGGAGGCTAAATCATTGCATGTATTTAAGACAGAGATAGGTTCTTGATTGATCAAGGGTCATGGTGATAAGAGAGGAGAATGGAGTTGAGAAACGTCCCATATCCGTGAGTGTCATGGCTGATACAAGTGCAGGAAATCGGGATTAGCCTTCAGCAGTAGTTATTACCAATAGAGACTCTATGGACCGTACGGTCTTTTCTGCACCGTATAACTCTATGATCGAATGGTGGAGCAGACTCAACGGGCTAAATGGCCTAATTCTGCTCCGATATCTTACAGTCTTATGGAATTAATTGCAACATGCAGCATGCCGAAGCAGGGTGGCATGAGCAAAATAACGTAGAGGCTAGAAATCCAAAACAAAAGCAAATTCAAATCCCACTAGCTTCAGATATGTGTCGTAACATCTCTAAACATGCAGATTAGAAAATATATTTTAAAAACATTTTTGTTCATAATGTGCACCTGGCAGCATCTGCAAAACTAGAAATATACACTTAAGATCAATAATCTTTCAGAGAAGCTGAGCCTGGAACTGATGAAATCACAGATTTGGGCAGTGGTGACAGCTGCAAAACAGAAAGAGGCAAAGGTGGGAAATGATGTGGAACAAAGCAAATATAGAGAGAAAGCAGAGATTGTGGTCAAGACATATCAGAGTTCTACAACAGAGGCTCAGACAGCAGCCAACAATATACATGGAATTAAGGCTAGAATGTATGCTGGAAGGAGTCAAGGAGAATGAGTTTGACTTACTGACAAGAAATTAGAAGAAATTATAGTTCATCTCCATCTTAGTGTTGGTGCTGGATTGATTGAGGAGGCAAAGGTGTTGTGTTATCTACTGCCAACAATACGTAGGCTGATGCCATGCTCCAGATGATTGATATTTATAAACTATCTAAGAGGAGCAGACAATTCTCTGGATGCATCCTGAGAATATCCCAGAAATGACTGTGCACATAAGAGAGCAGGAGCAGTAGAAGGCAATGACTGAGAAGATCCTGACAGATCAGCCATGATTTTACTGAGGCAGGCTCAAGGGGATCAAATGATCTACTTTGACTCCTATTTCATTTGTTCACATGACAGTTTGAGGTTGAGCATACAAATTGAAATACCATGGTGGACTTGAGGGGATGGATTGATCGGCAGCATTTAAGGTACAAAGGTGGTTAAGGAGTCTGTGGACAAAACTGACAGCCAAAATCTCTCACAAAACAATTAGAGACATAAATAACTAAAAGGTCGAAATACCCATCAGGTCAGGAAGCATTCATGGAGTGAGTCAAAGACCTTTCGGCCCTATTGGATAAAGTTAGAGACATAACAGATATTAGCCAAACACAGAGATAGATGAAGGGAAGAGAAAAAGGAGACGTCAGTGCAAGTAAAAGGCAGGAGAAGTTAAAGATCAAAAAGGATGATGGTGAAAGGTGCAAAGGAATTGGACAGGGAAGGAAACTCCAGATCTGAGTGGGATGTGAAAAGTCAAACCATCAACAAAACGAAACAATTAGTAAAAGAATGGACAGATATCACAATCTGATATTTTAGAGCTGAATAACAAGGTGTGGAGCTGGATGAACACAGCAGGCCAAGCAGCATCAGAGGAGCAGGAAAGCTGACATTTCAGGCCTAGACCCTTCTTCAGAAATGGAGGTAAAGCCTTTACTGGCTCCATCCCTGCCTCTTTGGCCTGTCTGTCTCCTCTCCACCTATCTTCTCCTCTATCCATCTTCTATCTGCCTCCCCCGCTCTCCCTATTTATTATTTCGGAACCCCCTTCCCCTCCTCCATTTCTGAAGAAGGGTCCAGGCCCGAAACGTCAGCTTTCCTACTCCTGTGATGCTGCTTGGCCTGCTGTGTTCATCCAGCTCTACACCTTGTTATCTCACTGCAAATAGTTAACAGGTTTAGCAGTATCTGTGAAGAGAGTAACAAAATGTGACTTCTTCATAACTTATGAGAGATAGAAATGTGATGGGGGTTCCATGCTGTTGAAACAGGAGGTCTGAGGTAGAACAGAAGGTGATTAAAACTAAAAATAAGATATTCAAAGGGTGCAGTAACGGTCATGGTTAAAAAAAACCCAAGAACTGCAGATGCTGGAAATCTGAAACCAAAACATCTTGCATGTCCTTTACCCACCCCAAAATCCCAGGCCTCATCAGCATATTGGCTGCTTTCAGCAAAGCCAAGCCATTTTCACCTCATAATGGTCTCCATTATCAACCTTTCTCCTTCCTTGGCTTACCATTACACATAAAAACCAAAACAACTGTGGATGCTGTAAATTGGAAACAAAAACAGAAATTGCTGGAAGAGCTCAGCAGGTCGAGCAGCATCTGTGAAGGAAGGGCCACCAGACCTGAAATGCTAATTTTGATCTCTCTTCACAGGTGCTGCCAGACTTGTTGAGCTCTTCTAGCAACTTCTGTTTTTGTTACTATTATCCATCCCTTTGTTTGCCAGATGTCTTTCTCTCCCTCTGGGCTCATCTCTACCTATCTTTTCATTCCTTTACCAAGCCCCCTCAACGAATGTACTACCTTGTTCTAGCTACTACTCGTTCTGAAGAAGAATCAACGAACCCAAAACCTTGACTCTGCTTTCCACAGATGTTGCCAGACCTGCTGAGATTCCCCGGCATTTCTGTTTTTGTTAGAGAAAAAAACATCAGTTAAGGGTGAGTGTTTTGGAAGAATAATGAACAGTGCTGTCTGAAAGTGAAAGCACAAAAACAAGACACAGACTAGAATTCAGTTATGGGGATGCATGCATTGCTGACTGGGCCCACATTTATTGCCCATCTCTCATTGTCGTTGAGAAGTTGGTGGTGTGATGTCCTCTTCAACGGGGATTATACTTCAATCTTAAAACATGCTGGAATCTGAAATAAACTCCAAAGAAGTTGGTATCCCAACTGCCAAGTTACCCTTTATTTACACATGAATAGCCTTGACCATAGTACTGCCTCGTAGAGTCAGGCACCAGAGCGTCAGTATCTCTCACACTCAGCTTTTATAGGGTGGCACAGTGGCTAGCATTGCTGCCTCACAGAGCCAGAGATCTAATTCAATTCCATCCTCGGGTGACTGTCTGGGTGAGTTTCCTCCCACAGTCCAAAGATTTGCAGGTTAGATAGATTAGTTACGCCAAATTACCTATAGTGTCCAGTAATGTGTAGATTAGGTGGATTAGCCACGAGAAATGCAAGGTTACGGCAGTAGGTTGGGTCTGGGTGCGATGCTCTGCATAGGGTCAGTGTGGGGTTAATGGGCTGAATGGCCTGTTCCCACACCAGAATAATAATTCTATTATATGTTAGTGCGGTTCCCTAATTGAACCAGATTAACTGCCCCAAAATCAGGAAATTCATATTCTGAGATCCAGTTGGCTGACCTCATCACAATCAATACAGAGTGTACTCAGAAGCCAAGGTATTCCTGTCTGAACCCCTAAGTGACACTATCCTGTCACACATGAAAAATTATGGCAGCTACAGAGAAAAGATGAAGTGTGTGAACTACATTTACTGTCAATAGCCAAAGGAAATCTCATCATATGCCTGCTGAACCCAACATTAGTATCCTAGAATCCCTATAGTATGGAAACAGGCCATTCGGCCCAACAGGTCCACACCGCCCCTCTGAAGAGCATCTCACCCTGACTCATTCCCCTACCCATGCATTTCCCCATGTATAACCCACCTAATCTAAACATCCATGGACACGACAGGCAATTTAGCATGGCCAGTCCACCAACCCAACACATGTTTGGACTTTGGGAGGAAGCCAGAGCACCCGGAGGAAACCCACCCAGATAGGGGGAGAATGTGCAAACTCCACCCAGATAGTCACCCGAGGGTGGAATTGAACCTGGGTCCCTGGCGCTGTACGGCAGCAGTGCTAACACTGAGCCACCTTGCCGCCCAGCACCATGCTGTTGTCACCAGAGGCAAGATGTTACCCATTATGTCAAAAATGGAGCATAAAACAAAGCAAACAGCATCTGTCAAATGTACAATGCCCTAAGCAATATGGTGCACTCCAAGGCAGGCCAGGTTATTTGCAAGTAGGAGTTGGGGACAGTAGAGTCAGGGAAGATGAAAGTAAAAAGCACAAAGGACAGTGCACAGTAAAGGTAGCTGCCTAAAATTCAAACCAAGCAGCCATGAGTCTGCGGGAGTGAATACAGTACGAAGGGGAATCATTCAATTAAAGTCACAGGCAGCATACACGGGCAAAATAAGGTGCCTCTCCTCTAAGAACTGCGTTCCCATTCCATGACATCTGTGATGGCCCAAACTCAAAACTTAGGTGGGCTATGGCTGTCTAATAAGTATAGGAAATAGTGGCCCAGCTATAAATAAACCTTGGTTCATTTCACACCAGTTTTATTTTTTTTTTATATCCAGTCTTGTTTGGATATTTGGATATATTCATTAAAATGATTAATGTAGCATTACCAATTCTATTGAGTACATTAACTACTATTGCATATTTACTTATTTTCACCAATTCTCCAATAGTTAGGTGTGAAAATGCATCTTACTAAATGTACAGCCCCTATGGGGCATAAGACTCTGAGAGCAGCATGAATTGGAAGAGAGCTCGATGTAAATTCACTGCTTTGCGTCAGGAAAACATCAAGTAGTCTGGAGATACACAACAGGTGTCCATCTCCCAAAACCTGCCACACTCCTGCAAGGGAGGTTGGTTAATTTCAGCAAGAAGGCACACATCACCAGATTCCAAGTGCGTAGCAAAAACACCTTTAGAAGGTGGATTAGCCCCACGGCACTTGTTTACAGGATAGTAAATTCCTGTAAAATAAAAGATGCACTTGTAGGCCATACCCTTCTGTAATAGTTGTGTTGAGAACGTAGACCACTTGTGTCAGTGCGAAGAAGTTCATAAGCTTTTTAAAAAAAGTACTTGACAAAATAATAACTTATAAAAACCACTTTAAAAAAAAACTTTGCAGTTCATCTTCTAATCGATTAGCTTCATTTGAATTAAATACAATTCCAGCATCAATACCCGCTTAGCTGAGCACCACTTTCACAAAACATACGTTAGGACAAATTATACATGTACTACTAACCTGACCAAGTCAGTCATACAGGATCCTACAACCACTACATCATAAACCACAGTATCAGAAGAATGATTAGCTGGGAATGACATTTCCAAAAAAAAATTACAACTGCAACAACCAAACAGCGAAATTCACAGCAATAACAATCAGCTCCAGCAACTTCGGGGTTAAAAGTCCTCAGCAAGCGACCATGGTTTCTGGAGGACCCCGTCGCATAGCGGGCTGCATTATTTCATTAAACGAGATAAAATAAAAGAAAACGAAAAGGAATGGTTAAACAAGGTAAAGTGGTCCTTTTAATAAATGAATACCGTATTATATCAAAAAGTACATTCATATGTATTTTAGAATATATATATTGCATATGGATAATAATTAGGCAGTTGCTCGGACGGCAGCAGTTCCTCGTTGCCGGGTTTTGGCTGTTGAGTGTTGGAGCCGTTGGTGTTTGAAGAGCGGGAGCGGTTGGCGCGAGGGGTGGGGAGTGACCCGGTCACTGGACGCTCTGTGTTCATGGGACTGGTAGGTCGGTCCCAGGCAGGTACCCTGATCCGGCTTGCTCGCTAGTGTATGTATATTCAATATATCTCCTCGTCATTCATGGTTATTTAGCTGGGCTCATGGAGCCCTTCTGAGGCCCAGTTGCTTATCTCTCTTTTTGCAAAATGTGTTCATTATTATTAATAACAGTTCATAGTACACTAAGCTCGTGCTAACCATCACCTTTTAGAGAAATTTAATTATTTTAAAAGCAAAAAAAAAATTGCTTGATGCAATGATGTTGTATTTGCATGTGGAGGTGGAAGTTTATGCAAATCCTTTTGTTTACAAATCCCTGGTGTCATTTCCTGTACTTTAAAGGACGAAGACGCTGCATTTACAACTAATGCTACAAACATCCTGGAAACGTTAGGCGTGACATTTTGTCATCACAAGGATTGACGCAGATGGCAAAGATCTGCTAAGCATATGGAAGCTGTATTTAGGTTTCAGAGTGACCTACAGGGCACAGTTTTCCTGACTGAAACATAAAAAGTTTTTTTTTAAAAAATCACTCTGATATTTGTGGTAATTTTGGTGCACTATTGCAACATTTTAAGTTTAACTGTTCATTTCCAAATCGCTCTCCCCACACAGTTATTGCTTTGTCAGAAATAATCGAATATTCTTGTAGGTCGTCAGCAAACTGTACATGGTGGTCAGTTTGGTTTCGACTCACAGGTGAGAGAGGTTTTCATGCTGTCAGAAATAATCGAATATTCTTGTAGGTCCACAAAGCAAATAAATAGTTGGTCTGATAGTGCCTGGAAAGAATAAGGGTGTGAATGTTGTGGGTTTTGACTTTTGAATTCCTTGCTGGCAAAATGGCAACACACAAAATTTTAGCCTTTTCAATTATTTAGACATTCAGTGAACTAATGCATATTTAAATCCTATTGCATGTCATTTGTGTTTTGCTGTCATTGGGTGCCCCTCGAATAGAGAATAGCACCTATACTGTGTTGAGAGTTTCTGTCATGAGTTTCTTCATGTGTCTGAATGTGCCAATTCTCAACTCATGTATTTGTTGCCTCTGAAATTGAGAGATCTGGAATGGAGAATTTGCTTCTTTCCCTCTCTTGCTCTGTTGCTGTTCTGCCTCAACATTGTGATGTGACTTAACATGATGGGCAATTTGTTACCAGTTTGAATGATTGAGAGCAGCGCTACCTGTCATCTTGTCAATGCTATTGTCCTTCATTGAAAGCTTCAGAATGCCTTTCAGGTGTTTTCTTTCTTCACTGAAGCACTGGCCAATTGAGAGATAAAAGGTACTGCAGATGCTGGAGAATCCGAGATAACAAGCATGGGGCTGGATGAGCACAGCAGGTCAAGCAGCATCATAGGAGCAGGAAAACTTGACGTTTCGGGCCTAAACCCTTTCTGATGAAGGGTTTAGG
>JAHRHZ010000040.1:33373569-33393444 GCA_024137785.1 Ginglymostoma cirratum | reverse complement strand
GGCCTAAACCCTTTCTGATGAAGGGTTTAGGCCCGAAACGTCAAGTTTTCCTGCTCCTATGATGCTGCTTGACCTGCTGTGCTCATCCAGCCCCATGCTTGTTATCACTGGCCAATTGAGACTTGAGGAGAGGGCATGGTAGACGAGATGATCTTGCAGGGATTCTGCCTATATGCTTGTGGATCTAGCTTCAAGAAGGATACCAGCACTTATACAATGGTCAGTGAGCCTCTCTGAGGCAGTGTGGTAGAGGCATTGTTAGAAGCATTTCTCTACCACACCTCCACATTATTGATACACAATCCAGGTGTCATTTTTGTGTAGAAGCAAGGCGACTAAGATTACTCTGAACTGTTGACTCTTGTTGAATGGAAGAGGTATTTGTTGTCAAATGCTTGTTACCATAGTTTGTAGAAACTGAGCTGATGAAGATAAGCTGATGTTAAGTCCCCTCCTCTTCTTCTTCTTCTTCTTCCCTCTTTCCCCCCTTCGCTAGTGGGTAGGTTACTATGAATTTTCTTTTGGTAACATTTCAAGAACAGGCTAATTTTTTTTTTTTGTAAACAAAATTTGATTGAGAGTGGCTTGCAAACCTGATGCCAAATGAGCAATGATGTCGCATGTGGTCATCAGCAAATTGTATGTGGTGGTCAGTTTGGTTTTAACTTGCAGGTGACCCAGGTTTTCATGTAGGCAGTATATTTTTTTAATCATTGTGTTCAGATGTGTTGTGACAACATTCCAGGGCAGGTGGGACTTAAACCCAGACCTTCAGGCACAAACCACAGATACATTGTGTCAAACACCTTGGTCAGGTTGATGAATGCAATGAGCATCCTAAGTTGATTGACCGTGCAATCCTCAGCACAACGACAATCACGTCTAATTGTGCAAGCATATCTATTGTTGAACATTATTTGGACATTTGCAAGCATGAACTGATTGAATATGGCAATTTCTTTTCCTGTTGTGTGAGCCAAAGGAATATGGTGTTTAATATCATCCGCCAGGCTTTGGATTGTGCAGCCAGTGTACTTTTGAAAACAGGCAATGTCCCAGTCAATTGCGAACTTCCTAGCTAGTGCCCTACCACTAACCTTCTGTCCAGGGACATGCCCCCTGAAAGTGACCTCTGACAAGTATTGAGTGCAAAGAACTCTGTTCAGGTAGCTTCAAGTACATGAACCTGAATGACCACAACTACTGATATTTAACTCAATATTTGAAACATTTGATCAATGGGAAAAGTACTTCTAGGTTATCCACAGCAATCTCACCTTAATTTTATATATTTAGCTAGAGTTGCTTCAAATAGTCTAAAACCTAGACAATTCTTCCAGTTGATCAAATTTGCGTCTTTGGGCACCCTTTTAATTGCAAAATTATAGTGTGTCTTTGACTGGAGGCCTGGAACGCCTAGTCATCCAGCCACCTTCTAAGCTCCCTTTTAAAATTTGGTCTTTCCTTACTCCTTGGTTGAAATAGCAACATCTTGAAAAATCTCCATATTACAGAGGAGGAGGTGCTAGACATCTGAAACAGGTGAATAAATCCCCGTGACCTGATCAGTGTCCCCTAGAACTCTGGGAAGCCAGAGAAGTGATTGTTGGGCCCCTTGCCGAGATATTTGTATCAAGAATGGCCACAGATGAGGTGTTGGGAGACTGAAAGTTGACCAATGTGGTGCCACTATTAAGGAAAGGTGGTAAGGAAATGCCAGGGAACTATAGACTAGTGAGCCTGACATTAGTGGTGGGCAAGTTGTTGGAAGGAGTCCTGAGGGACAGGACTTACATGTATTGGAAAGGCAAGGATGATTATGAACAAAAATAAAGTTGCTGGAAAAGCTCAGCAGGTCTGGCAGCATCTGTGAAGGAGAAAACAGAGTTAACGTTTCGGGTCCAGTGACCCTTCCTCGGAACTGATGGTGGCTGGGAAAACATCAGTTTATATGCAGAAAATAGGGAGGTGGTTAGATGATAGGATAGAGCCCAAAGAGAGAGAAAGACAGTTGGACACACAAAGGAGTTGCTAATGATCAGGCTGGGAGGGTGAATAGTTGTTAGTGGGGACTGTTAGTAACTAACAACAGGGTGTGTGTAATGGCAGGCTATGTGGTAACAAAGCCTGGTGTGTGGGGTGGGAGGGAGGGACATGGGAGAGTTTGGGCCCTAAAATTATTGAACTCAGTTTGAGTCCGGAGGGCAGTAGGGTCCCCAAGCAGAAAATGAAGTGTTGTTCCTCTAGCTTGCATTGGGCTTCACTGGAACACTGCAGCAAGCCAGAGACACAGATGTTGGCCAGGGAGCAGGGTGGTGCGTTGAAGTGGCAGGCAACAGGTGGTTCAGGGTTTTTTTTTATGTGAGCAGAACGTAGATGTTCTGTGAAGCGGTCGCCAAGTCTACACTTCATTTCCCCAATGTAGAGGACACCACATTGTGAGTAGCGAATGCAGTAGACTAGATTCTGGGAAGTGCAGGTGAAGTGTTGCTTCACCTGGAAGGTATGCTTGGGCCCTTGGATACTGGGGAGGGAGGAGATGTTGCACCTATGCCAGTTACAGGGGAAGGTGCCGTAGGGCTGTGGGGAGGTGTTGGGAGTGAAGGAAGTATGAACCAGGGTTTCCCGGAGGGAACGCCCTCTGCGGAACGCGGACAAGGGAGGGGAGGGGAGGGGAATACGTGTCTGGTGGTGGCATCTTGTTGGAGGTGGCGGAAAAAGGACTGATTATGGATAGTCAACATGGCTTTGTGTATGGGAAATCATGTTTCACTAACTTGAGTTTTTTGAAGAAGTAACAAAGAGGATTGATGAGGGCAGAGTGGTGGGCGTGATCTATATAGACTTCAGTAAGGTGTTTGATAAGGTTCCTCATGGTAGACTGGTTAGCAAGGTTAGATCACGTGGAATACAGGGAGAACTAGCCATTTGGATACACAGCTGGCTCGAAGGTAGAAGATTGAAGGTGGTGGTAGAGGATTGCTTTTCAGACTGGAGGTCTGTGACCAGTGGTGTGCCACAAGGATCAGTGTTGGGTCTGCTGTGTTTCATCATTTATCTAATTGATTTGGATGTGAGCACAGGAGATATGGTTAGTAAATTTACAGATGACACCAAAATTGGAGGTGTAGTGGACAGTAAAGAAGGTTACCTCAGAGTCCAAGGGACCTTGATCAGATGGGCCAGGGAGTGGCAGATGGAGTTCAATTTGGATAAACGTGAGGTGTTGAATTTTGGCAAGGCACGTCAGGGCAGGACTTATACACTTGATTGCAAGGTCCTGGGGAACATTGCTGAACAAAAAGACCCTGGAGTGCAGAATCATAGATCCTTAAAAGTGGAGTCCCAGGTAGACAGAATAGTGAGGAAAACGTTCGATATCCTTGCCTTTATTGGTCGATGCATTGAGTGTAGGACTTGGGATGTCCTGTTGCAGCTGTACAGGATGTTGGTTGGGCCACTTTTAGAATACTGTGTGCAATTCTGTTCTCCCTGCTATAGGAAGATGTTGTGAAACGTGAAAGGATTTACCAGGATCTTGCCAGAGTTGGATGGTTTGAGCAATGGGGAGAACAAGATGGGGCTGTTTTCCCTGGAGCATGGGAGGCTGAGGGAAGACCTCGTAGATGATTATAAAATTGTGTGGGGCATGGATAGGGTGAATAGCCAACGTCTTTTCCCTGAGGTGGAGGAGTCCAAAACCAGAGGGCATAGGTTTAAGGTGAGACAGGAAAAATTTAAAAGGGACCTAATATTTCACGCAGAGGGTGGTGCACATATGGAATGCGGTCCCAGAAGTGGTACAGTTAAAATGTTTAAAAGGCATCTGGATGGGTACTTGAATAGGAAGGGTTTAGAGAGATATGGACTAAATGCTGGCAAATGGACCCAGATTAATTCAGGATGTCTGGTCAGCATGGACGAATTTTCCATCCTGTATGGCAATATGATTCTATGACTATCACTAGCACAGTTTTTCAGATTTTCCCTTGCTATAACTTTTGGTTTACTCCAAAAGACCCACATAAAGCTACATCAAGCCTTTCAGTACTTGAAGAGATGCCAACTTTAAGACCTTCTTAACAACATATCCCAAAATTTATGAATTATCTTTGTAGAGTCATGCAGTATGGAAATGGATCCTTCGTTCCAACCAGTCCATGCCGAATATAATCCTAAACTAAAAACCAAAAGAACTGCAGATGCTGTAAATCAGGAACAAAAACAAAGTTGCTGGAAAAGCCCAGCAGGCCTGGCAGCATCTGTGAATGAGAAAACAGAGTTAACGTTTCGGGTCCGGTGATCCTTCCTCAGAACTGATGGTGGCTGGGAAAACGTCAGTTTATATGTAATAATCCCAAACTAAGCTAGTCCTACCTGCCTATTCCTGGCCCATATCTCTCCAAACCTTTCATATTCATCAATCTATCCAAATGTCTTTTAAATGTTGACCTTGTACCCACATCCACAAATTCCCGAGGAAGTTCATTCCACGTGCAAACCACCCACTGTGTAAAAAAAAATTGCCTTATGTCTTTTTTTAAATCTTTTTCCTCTCGCCTTAAAACTGTGTCCCCTCGACATGAAAACACCATCCGAGGGAAAATACAATTACTATTAAGTCTATCTATACCTCTTGTTAGTTTATAAGCTTCTATTAGATTGCCTCTGAACCTCCTGCAATGCAGTGAAAAAAGTCCCAGCCTATCCAGCCTTCCTTTATAACTCAAACCTTCCATATCTGGTAACATTCTGGTAAATCTCTTCTAAACCCTCTCCAAATTGGTAATATCTTTCTTATAACTGGGCATCCAGAACTGGACACAGTATTCCAGAAGAAACTGTAATGCAAGAAATAAATTATAAAACGTGATCTTTTCATCACAAAGTTTATGTGGAGTATAATGTGATAAATTAAGCCTTGCTGATTGTACAAATATGCCAGTGAGGTGATATTACACCTTTTTTCAGTTAAAATAGCCTAGGAGCTGTTGATTATTATTAAAAGCTGATTCATAAATGTCAATTATAAGTTTCCTTCCCTCCGTTAATTGATCTGGCCTGTAAGCCACTCCAGTCGACACTTTCCTGTGACACTATCATTTCCAATTTTTAAAAGAAAGTTATCCTAGTTCTATTATAGATATTCACCTACATCCGATGTATTGTTTTGATTTCAAACAAGCCACTCTTCTCTTGACTGTATGATTTTTATTTTGGCCTAAATGTAACTTTTTTTTTTTCATTGAATATTTAGCATTGCAAGCTTCCCTGTTTGTTGCCTTTCACAGTGCCACCGTGGAAGGAATTGAGTCGAAATGTCGCCAGAAGTTGCCTTAAATAGAATTTCCCCTGCACTTCGTCCCTTTATCTCCAGTGTCGTCAGAAATGGAAAAATTGGCTTAGATGCTACAAACAATCTGAAAATAACTGACCTTAAATCTGGGTAAGTGCTGAATGAGTTCTCCAAGTTTAATTCATTTTGTTATTCTGTCATTTTTGTTTGTGTTTTCACAATGTGATAACTTCTTGTAGCTGCATGTTTTTAACTATTGAACTATTTTAAGAACTTTATATTTACAGTTTGTTTGTGCAGTTCAGACCTAAAGTTGGCTACATTTATGTTGAATTCCCAAAGTGGAGAAGTGTTTTGTCTCAGTTTTAAGAACAATTGTTGTACAAATGCGGACAGTATACTCAGTAACCATAATTCTGTTACTTAGTTTGAAGGTAACTATTGTTTTCAAAATTGGAAACAATGTTGCAAGATAGTGGACGTTTACGCGGTTGTGCATTTCAGATTCCTCTGTGGTCTATTTCAAGTATTGTACCTCGTGTGCATTGTAGCTACTGATGCTTTTGCACAACAGAATTGGATTTTGTATGTGTAAGTAACTAAATGATTGCAAAAGATATTACAGCATTGCTCAATGTGCAATACTTGCGAGTGCAGCGCATGTTGAATTCTTTTAAATACAAATCTTGCTGCCTGCTTTAGCAGAGCATAAGCTGACCTGATGTTAGCTGAAACAAACAGCTTGTCCTAGTGGTAAATTTATACATAGTCAAAGTCTGCAGTACTTTGCAACTTATTATATCTTTGACCAAATAAACAAACAAATGTATTAAATCATTATTCCAGGACCTTCTGGTCTCCTGGTCTTAATTCCTTTTCTGGGGAGTAAGAACAACGTGTTTATTCAACTTTTTGCTATTTGTGGCATCTTGCTGAATGCAAGGTCTATATTATATTGTGTTTAGCTACGTAAGGAAAGACGGCTTTTCAATTATTTTTATTGCTCATGAGGTGGAACAAGGTGCTTCTGAGACATATATAATTTCAGCATATTTTTAAATTTGAAGAAGTTGAGAAAATCAAAGAAACATTGTTTTCCCTCAGCATGATCAGCCTAATATCTTTATATTGGTCTTTCATAATTTCTGAAAAAATTGTACTTTGGCTAGAGAAATTCCAGTCTTGGATTTCAATTCCAGCAATTTTTTAAGTAATTGTTATTGTATGGATGTTGCCAAGCATTACTTCTGTTTCTTCTGTCTTGTTGAAATTTGTTTTTGGTTCCTCTTTTCAGGTGTACATCACTAACACCTGGACCCTGTTGTGACAGGTTTAAACTGCATATTCCATATGCTGGAGAAACCCTAAAATGTGAGTTTTGTACTTAGATATTTAATGAGATGGTTCATTCACGCAGGTTTTTCAAAAAAAAATTGAAGAACATACTGTGCAAACTTTATATAATTACTAACATTTGTTAATTGTCTAATAATTACTATTACTTATCCTTCTGAACAACTTAACAAAAGTATATTTGCAAACACATTGGTTCAGAACATTCAGTGAATATTGTGATTGTGGAGAAATATATTGTGAATTGTTTTTTTGCACTACCCTGGAAGCAGGATTGAGAGTTTCCATCAGGGTGCTCTACATATTTGAAGGCAGTTGGTTTGTGATGTATGGTAGTGCTGTGTAATTTTCCATGAGTTTTGTTGTGTAGATTTACAGAAGTGACAATCCTCAGAATTACAGCCAGTATTCCTTTTCACCCCATATTATAACTGGTTATAACATGACGGCAAAAAAAATCCAATGGCAGTACTTACTGACTAATTATAGGGGAGATGTCAGAAGTAGGTTCTTCACACAGAGAGTGGTGGGTGTGTGGAATGTGCTGCCAGCAGTGGTAGTGGAGACGTTAGAGACTTTTAAGCGACTCTTGGATAGGCAAGTGGAAGTTAGTAAAATGTTGGGTATGGAGGGTAGATTGATCTTAGTAGGATGATAGGTCAGCACAACATTGTGGGCCGAAGAACAGTACAGCACAGTGCAGGCTCTATGTTCTAATTCCCTGCTCACCAGTGGCAATAATCACTTTTCACAGGGTTACTCTTGCATTGGTGGTTATTGTCCAGAATTTCCAAGATTCTGGACAGGTACCAACAGTTTGGAAAACTGCAAATGTAGTACTTTTTTTTCTCAAGAAAGTTTGGTTTGTAGGAAACTATTGGCCAATTAACTTAATGTGTCAACAGGAAAATACTAGAATCTGGTTTTAAGCAAGTAACAGCAGGAGATTTAGAAAATCGTAATACGGTCAGGCAAAATGAATATGGTCTTGTGAAATTTGGCAAATTTGTTCGACTTCTAAGGCTTTAACAAGCGGGGCGCATAAAAGGGAATGTAGTGTATTTAGATGTCCAACAGGTATTACCTCCATTGCCACAAAAGATTACTGCACAAGATAAGAACACGTGGTGTTGGGGTGATGTAATAGCCTGAATGGAGAATTGACTGCCTAACATGAATGTGTAATTTTGAACTTAGTAAATTGTAACAATTGGAATACCACAATGCTGGAGCCTGAACTGTTCACTATCTATATTAATAAACTTGAATGAAGGGACCAACTCTACTCTCGTTAGATTTGCTGACAATACAAAGGCAGGTTGGAAAGTAAGTTGTAAGGCTTGATGCAGAGTCTGCAAAACTATTATAGACAGATAAACGAATACGCAGCATTTGGCAGATGTAGCATAATATGGGAAAATTAGGTTGTCTACGTTGGAAAGAATTGAAAAACAGGTGTAAACAGAGAGAGAGAAAGATAACAAGCATGGGGCTGGATGAGCACAGCAGGTCAAGCAGCATCATAGGAGCAGGAAAACTCGACGTTTCGGGCCTAAACCCTTCATCAGAAATGGGGGAGGGGAAGAGGGTTCTGAAATAAATAGGGAGAGAGGGGGAGGCGGATAGAAGATGGATAGAGGAGAGGATAGGTGGAGAGGAGGCAGACAAGTCGAAGATGCGGGGATGGAGCCAGTAAAGGTGAGTGCTCCTATGATGCTGCTTGACCTGCTGTGCTCATCCAGCCCCATGCTTGTTATCTCAGATTCTCCAGCATCTGCAGTACCTTTTATCTCTGTAAACAGAGAGAAACTGCTGCAGTACAGAGGGACCTGTACATGAATCATCAGATGTTAGCATCAAGATGTGCTTGTAATGAGGAAGGTGAATGAAATGTTGACCTTTAAGACAAGGGAGATGGCGAATGAAAGTAGAGAAGTCTTGATAGACACATTGAGTAATGTTCATGATTTTGTTCTCCCTGAAGGACGACCTGTGTTGGAAACAGGTCAGAGAAGGCTCATTTCCTGGGTTATCTTTTGAGGAAGGTTTGAGCAGATGGGCCCATTCTCATAAGAAAAATGAGAGATGACTTTATCAAAGCAATTAAGATTCTAAGGTGTATCAGAGATAATAGGAACTGCAGATGCTGGAGAATCCGAGATAACAAGGTGTGGAGCTGAATGAACACAGCAGGCCAAGCAGCAACACAGGAGCAGGAAAGCTTGGTGGCTAAGCAGATATATCCTATCTGTATGAAACCCTAGAAATAGGGGTACAGTTTAAAGTAGTCTTCCATTTAACTCACAGATCAGGAAGCATTTCTTCTCTGAGAATCATTAGTATTTGCGATTCCTTTCCACAGAACAATGGAGACAGGGCGTTCAATATAATCAAAACTGAGTTAAACAGATTTTTATTCTACAAATGAGTCAAAGATTATGGGAAGCAGACAGGAAAGTGGAGTTAAACCCTCATCAGATAATTGTCAAACTTTTAGTGATTCCTTGATAGGGTTAGCCAGCAGCGTGGCACAGTGGTTCAGTGGTTAGCTGTGCTGCCTCACAGCGCCAGGGACCCGGGTTTGATTCCACCCTCGGGCAACCATCTGTGTGGTGTTTGCACATTTTCCCTGTGTCTGCGTGGGTTTCCTCTGGATGCTCCAGTTTCCTCCCACAGTCCAAAGATGCGCAGGTTAGGTGGATCAGCCATGCTAAACTGCCTGTAGTGTCCAGGGGTGGTAAGTTAGGTGGATTAGACATGGGACATGCAGGGTTACAGGGAAATGGAAGCAGGGTGGGTTTGGGTGGAATGCTCTTCGGCGGGGCGGTGTAGACTTGTTAGGCCAATTGGCCTGTTTCCACACTTTAAGGATTCTATGATGCCATGATTCAGTGCGTGTGCAAAGAACTATGCTAGTAAGTGATTTAGGTCTGTCAGTTGGGCTCACAGTGTGATATGCTCGCATGTGCTGGAAGCTTCATAAATTCACCATTTTCACCAAATTTCCCCACCCCTGGCCTCCTCCCACATCCAACCATCCCTCTCATCCTTACCTCCTTGACCTGACACAACCCATCCACCTTCTCTCCCATTTATCCCCCCACCCGTTCCACTGACCAATCTCCACCACTCCCTACCTGCACTCACCTATCACCATCCCAGCTACCTTCCCAGCCCCAACCCTCCTCTCTCTATTTATTTCTGAGCTCCCTTCCCCCTCCCCATTTCTGAAGATGGGTCCCAACCCAAAACGTCAACATTTCTGCTGCTCTAATGCTGCCAGGCCTGCTGTGTTCCTCCAGCTCCACGCTGTATTGTCTCTGACTCCAGCATCTGCAGTTCTAGCTTTCACTGTATAGAGCCCTGTTCTTTGCAGACAGAGAGAACATGTACACATACTGTGCTTGTTTAAACTTGACAAAATAGTTGACAGCGGTTCTGTGGTTCATTTCTCAGGACTGTTTCTTAGTAAACCTGCCTGGTTTAAAATTTAAACAAAGTTTCCTGCTTTAAACATACAAAGTCAAACATCCATATACCTAATTGCCTTTTAATTTGTTTTGTTACCTTAAAAGATTAGTCATTATGAGTTCCCCAAGTTTCTTTACTCTTGAACCAAGAGTACTCCTCCCCCAAACAAATAGCATAATATTGATTATATTGCCTTTTAATGTTGTTCCTTTCAAAATACATCCTTTTACACTTGTCAGCATTCAGTTGCAACTGCCACATATACCACTAGTGTGGAGTTGTTGGTTGGTTTGCCGAGCTGACGTGTTTGTATGAAAACCATTCATCCCCCTTCTAGGTGACATCGTCAGTGCTGTATAGCCTCCAATGAAGTACTGTTGTTCTGTCCCACTCTGAATTTATATGGTCTGGTCAGTCATGGTGGGCAGTCTTGTTCTGGTCTTGTACCGTAGTGATACGTGGATTGGGTTAAATGAGCAAAGTTAGAAGAAACACACCACCTTATTAACAGCATATTCACCTGAATCAAGTTCACTAGGGAAGAAGAGAACAACTCCTATTTCTAGATGTAATGGTGGAACGAATGAACAACAGGGAATTCCTTACCAGCGTACACAGAGAGACTACACGCACAGACCAAACCCTGAATTACAACAGTAACCACCCCAACATCCACAAACAGAGCTTTATTAAGACTCTGTTTAAACAAGCAATAAATCACTGCAACATCCCAGAGCTGTACACAAAAGAAGAGGAGCACTTAGACGGAGTGTTTGCAAACAAGGGTTATCCTAACAGCTTTGTCCGCCGATGCCTGGCAAACAAACAAGAAGACGCTGTGTGCTCCAACATACTGGCCACCCTACTCTACTTTAGAAACACATCAGAACTGACTACAAGACTCCTACGACCTTTTGGAATAAGGATAGTGCACAAACCAACAAGCACACTTCACCAGTTACACTCAAAAGACAAAAGACCCCATAGCCACAATGAGCAGGACAAATGTGATACAAAATACCATGCAGCAACTGTCAGAAACACTACATAGTACATATGGGCAGGAAACTTGCCTACAGGATACATGAACATCAACTCGCAGCAAAACTCTTTTCTGAAGAAGGGTCTCGACCGGAAACGTCAGCTTTTCTGCTCCTCTAATGCTGCTTGGCCTGCTGTGTTCATCCAGCTCTACACCTTGTTATCTCAGATTCTCCAGCATCGGCAGTTCCTACTATCTCCAACTAATTTTCCCTCGTTTCAATACACTCTGGCATAGAAGGACATCAGTTTGACTGTGACAAAATCACAGTACGAGGACAAGCGAGACAAAGACAAGCACACAAATTCCTGGAGACCTGATTTTCAACCACCAGTGCAATTAACAAATGTTGAAATAGACCCCATCTACACTATGGTACAAAACCAGATACAAGACTGCCGACCATGACAGACCGGACCATATAAATTCAAAGCAGGACAGAACAACAGCACTTCAATGGAGGTTGCACAGCACTGACAATGTTACCTAGAAGGAAGCCAAAATATTTGCATGAAAACCAGTCAGCTCGGTGAAACAGCCAGCAACTCCAACCGCAACCCGAGCTACAGATCTTCGTTAAAACATTAATTTCCACTAGTCTGTCTATGTTTTTTCTGAAGTTTGGTATCTTACTCGCTGCTTACTGTGTTCCCAACTATTGTTTGCAAAATTAATAATACTCCCTGTACCAATGCAAATCAGTAGGGTGGGAAAGTGCAACCTTTTCTCTCCCAGTATGAAAGAACAAGGGCAAAAGTAAAGTTGCCAAAGTTTTACCACCGCATAGGATTGCTGTCTCATTAGAGAGAGAGAAAGACAACTGGTGATTTAATCTGAGGGTCACCATGCCTCAGGCAAGAGGAGAGGTCGAGGAGGAGAATCCATCATGGTAACCTCTGCCTGTGTGAGAATTGTTGGCTGGATGGCTGGTTTGTGATAGAGTAACAGCAGCAGTGTGGGTTCAGTTCCTGCACCAGCTGATGTTACCATGAAGGGGGTTGCTGGTTAGCGAAGTTAACTCTCCTTTCAACCTCTCCTCTCAACTGAGGTGCTGTGACCCTCAGGTTAAACTACCACCAGTCATCTCTCTCTAATGAGAGAGCAGCCCTATGATCAGGTAGGGCGATGGCAACTTTACCTTTTTTGTGTGATGCAGAATGATACCAACAACCAGGGGGTTGCTGGACAGTTGGTTTGTGATATAGAGTAAAAGAACACCATTCATTCAATCCTGTAGTGTTATTAAACTCATACACTCCAACTCTGCTCAAAACCTTTCAGGTAGGAAGTTTTGAGAGCTTCCACAGATATAATAATTGAGAGGACCTGTGTGAATTCATTCTGCAGCATATCTATTAACAATAAATGGTCCGAAGACGTCTAATATTAAAAATGAACATAAACTGTATTTAATTTTGGATCACAGAAGATGAACAGTTTTGACAAAGGTTATTTTACAACGTTGAGGAAATTGTTCTGGTGCTTTTATAAATGCCAAAAAATGAAGATCACGAAATCCAAAATTGCTCAGAATGGTTTGCAGTTTGTTTTGAAGTGCAACATTTTGTAACCATTAATAAGTTGCTTGGCTTATGCACTTCAAAACAGATTAATTTCTTTGAAGCTTTGCACACTCCATACACCTGTACATACAAGAAAAGGGATTGCTGATCTCTTTCTAAAAATGTATTATAAACATGGAATGCATGAAGTTTAAGTCCTGTGAAATTGCTCTTCACTTTTGCTTTAAATAATAAAGAGTAAATCTAATCTGCTCGTTCACTGAATTGCTTAGAAACCCCAAATTTAAAATGTCAAATGTGATAATTTTGGTAAAATAAAGGCAAAATACTGTGGAAATCTGAAACAAACTTAGAGCATGCTAGAGAAACTAAGCAAATTTGGCAGCGTCTGTGGAGAGAGAAACAGAGTTAACGTTTCAAGTCTGGTATGACTTCTTCAGACTTAAAGATTTGGTAGGAGATCTCCACTTTGAGGAAATGCTCCATCATGTTGTGTGGCAGTATTACCCTTCTAAATGGGACTTCAAACTGATCTAGAAACTTAAAACTGGGCATTCATTAAGCACTGTGGACCAATAACAGCATTAGAATGTAATCGAACATAGTCTGTGCCCAGCATGTCCCGTACTCTACAATTACCGTCAAGCTGGAGGATCAATCCTGGCTCAACAAGGAGTTCAGGAGGTTAGGTGTCAACTTGGTGAAGCTACAACAAAGGACTACTTGCAAGCCAAGCAGCATAAGGAGCAAGTGATAGATAGAACAAGCAATTCTATAATCAAAAGGTCTGATCTAAGCCCTGCAGTCCTGTTGAGTCTTCAATGGTGGTAACAGTTAACCAACCCCGTAGAAGACAATGGTTCGTGAATATCTCTATTTTCATGAAGAAGCCCAACGTGAGTGCAAATGACAAGGTTGAAGCATTTGCAGTGATCTTCTGATAGAAGTGTTGCGTGGATAGTCAGTCTTGGTCTCCTCAGACATAGATGCCTGTCTTCAGCTTAATTGATTCATTCCGCATGATATCAAGAAACAGCTGGAGACACTGGATGGTGCAAAGGCTCTCAGTACTGAAGACGTGCACTGCAGAACTTGTTGTGCTATGAGCTAAGCTGTTCTAGTACAGCTGCAACACTGGCATCTACCCGACAATGTGGAAAATAGCCCAGGAATGTCCTGTACACACAAGCCAGATAAATCCAACCTGGCTAAACACCACACTATCTGTCTACTCTTGATCATCAGCAAAGTAATGGTAAGAGTCAGTTACACTTGCTTAGCAATCACCCACTCACTCTCCTTTTGAGTGGGCCACTCAGCACCAGACCTTTGTTAGAACGTTATTTCAAACATGGACAAAGGAGCTCCGTTCTAGAGATGAGATGAAAGTGACTGCTCTTGACTGCTCAAATGCTGTCAAATTTGACAGAGTGTGAATCAAGCAAAACTGATGCCCAGAGGAATCAGGAGGGGAAACGCTCCTTGTTTTGGAGTCATGCTCTGCACAAAGTTCAATCGTTGTGATTTTTGGAGGTCAGTCATCTCAGCTCCAGGGTTTCTCTACAGTGATCCTCTGGGTTGATATTTATGAAACAATCTGTTGAGAGATGTGATTCTACACACCTGGAGCAGGTTGGATTTGAACCCAAGTCTCCTGGTGCAGAGGTAGGGACACTGCCAATGCGACACGAGCCCTCCAGTTCCTCGGGGCAGAGTCTAAGGCTCAACCAGTATGTGTAAATGGAGTCTATGGATGGGAGGTTGGCTTCCGTGATGGTCTGGGCAGTGTAGTTGCTGTACCAGGCCGTTATGCACCCGGACAGTATGCTTTCTGTTGGTGCATCTGTAAAGGTTGGTGAGGGCCCTTTATAGACATATCAAATTTCCAGAGCCCCCTGAGAAGGGGGAGATGTTGTGTCTTTTTGACCATCGCATCTACGTGGGAAGTCCAGGACAGTGTATTGGTGGTCATCACTCCTAAGAACATGACACTCTCGACCTTTTCAAATTCTGCTTGATTGATGTAATTGGGGTGTGTTCTCCTCCTTTTCTTTCTGAAGTCAATGATCAGTTCTTTAGTTCTGCCAACATTGAAAAGGAGGTTGTTATCACCATGTTGCCTAACCCTCTATCTCTTTTCTATATTCTGACTCATTGTTTGATATCAGACCTACCGTGGTGGTGTAGTCGGTAAACTTGTAGATGGCGTTCGTTTGGAATTTGGCAACACAGCTGTGGGTGTACAGGGAACACAGTACGGGGCTGAGAGCGCATTCTTGGGAGCCTCCAATGTTGAGTGTTATCTTGGAGGAGGTGCAGTTGTCTATCTTCATTGATCTTGTTAATGTTGA
Organism: Ginglymostoma cirratum; assembly: GCA_024137785.1. NCBI lineage: Eukaryota > Metazoa > Chordata > Chondrichthyes > Orectolobiformes > Ginglymostomatidae > Ginglymostoma > Ginglymostoma cirratum. Next base: position 33,378,408 of record JAHRHZ010000040.1, on the reverse strand, counting down.
TCTCGCCTTGTGCACATCCTGTGCAGTATAATCTGTATGCCTTACTCTGTCCAAGTTTTTTTCACCCTGTGATCTGTATGTCCTTGCTTACTATGATCTGCCTGTATTGCTAGCAAACAAAGCTTTTCACTGTACTTAGGTACCCGTGACAATAAATCAAATCAAAGCATCTTCAGCTGTTTACATCAATGATCTTTGCTCCGTTATAAGGTCAGAAGTGGGGTGTGCAGTGTTCAGCACCATTTGTGACTCCTCAGAAACTCAAGGAGTCCATGTCCAAATGCAGCAAGACATAGACAATATCCAGGTAATGACAAGTACTATGTAACATAATGCCACACAAATTCCAGGCAATAACCGTCTCCAACAAGGGAGAATCTAACCATTGCCGTTGAATTTCAAGTGGCATTACCATTGCTGAATTGCCCACAAACAACATTCTGTAATTACAATCAGCCAGATCCTGATTTGGACTAGCTATATAAATATAATGGCAAAAAGGACAGGTCAGCAGCTAGGAATTCTACAGTGAGTAACTCCTCTCCTGAATCCAAAATGCCTGTTCACCATCTTCAATGTACAAGTAAAAAGTTTGATTGAATACTTCCACTTGTCTGGATGATTGCAGCTCTAATGACCTGTCAAGAAGCTTGCCACCATTGAGGACAAAGAAACTGTCTTGATTGACACCATATCCTCAAACTTCCATTCCCTTCACCACTGACAGTAGCAGCAGTAAGTACTAACAGCAGAATGCACTGCAAAAATTCAACAAGGCTCCTTAGACAGCAACTTCCAATTTCACGAACACTGGCATTTAGAAGAGCATGAGGTACATGGGAATACCACCACTTGCATGTTCCTCTCCAAGCTAAACATCACCCCTACATGGAAATATATCACTGTTTCTTCTTTGGCTTAAAATTCTGGAATTCCCCTAACAACATTGTAGATGTACTAATTTTAGTGTCACTTGCAAACTTACTATTCATGCATCCTATATTCTCATCCAAGTTGTTTATGTAAATGCCAAACAACAGTGGACCTAGCATCAATTCCTTAGGAACATCACTGGTCATAGGCCTTCAGTCTGAAAAAGAACCCTCCACCACCACCTCTATCTCCTACCGTCAAGCCAATTTTCTATCCAGTTGGCTAACTCTCCCTAGATACCATGTGATCCAACTTTACTCACCAGTTTACCATGCGGAACCTTGTCAAAGGCCTTGCTAAAATCCATGTAGACAACGTCTGCTGCCCTCCCTCATCTATATTCTTAGTTATGTCCTCAAAAAAAACTTAATCAAGACTTGCAGTAAGTCTTAGGAAGCCATGTGAGTGGTGTTGGTGGAAAAGGCAGTCCTGTCAGCTGGAAGTGGAATTAGAAGCAATGTTGAGTCAGGGAGGGATTATTGGTAGATATCCAACAAAATTGGAAGTGGCGATTATGGTTATATGATGAAATATGTAACACTAAATTATTTCTAAGAGTTTGGATTTCAAACTAGTGGATATGGGTGTTGATTACTTTTTGTAAAGATTTTTCTTAAATTAAAGAAATCAAGGACAGAGAGTCTTTTTGAGAATACTAATGTAATCCAATATGTGTCTAAGAGCTGGTATCTGCAAGCCCTTGGAGTGCTAATAGAAGATTGTTGATGTTGTAGGATTTATGAAGGCATTAACTTTGTTTTGGTTTAGAATAATAAAGGATTGAATTTGGCAGAGGAAAAACTCAAAGATTGAAGTGTTTAGTGCAGTTTTGGATGATACCAGCCAGGGTCAAAAGGAAATCTCTCTTTTCTAGGAAAAAGAGTTCAGGTAAAATTCACTTAGCTTGATGTAAAAATTTAGATTGTGAAGTTTTCAGACAGAAGTGTTTGGTTAAAAATTGATAAATTATTTATTGGAAGTTATTCGGCACAGTGGTTCAGTAGTTAGCACTGCTGCCTTCACAGTGCCTTGGACCCAGGTTCGATTCCACCCTTGGGTGACTGTGCAAACTCCACGTAGGCATTCTCCCGTGTCTGTGTGGGTTTATTCTGGGTACTTCAGCTTCCTCCCATGTCCAAAGATGAGCAAGTTAAGTGGATTGGCTATGCTAAATTGCCCCGTAGTGTCCGGGGATGTGCGGGCTACGTGGGTTAGCCATGGGAATGATAGGGTACGGGGAGTGGGTCTGGGTGGTATGCTCTTTGGAGGTTTGGTGTGGACCTAATGGACCAAATTGCCTGCTTCCACACTGTAGGGATTCTCTGATTCTGTTATCAAGAAAATCTGAACTTTTCATTACATGAGTAATCTTATCAGAAGACTCAACATTTCACAGGATATAACTGGGGCGGAGCAGTTCAATCAGACGTAAAGGTTTGATATGGGCGGATAATTTCTTAGGATTTGAATCACTATAGAATGCTGATATTGGAGAAAAATTAGACTTTCTTTTGATATATGTTTTAAGACCTTTCAAACTGCGTCCTATATCTAGCTTAGTTTATTTCAATTTCATTAATTTCTTTTATGGCACAGTATTATATCATTTGACTGTGAGCAGCACAACGGTTCTGGTCACGTCGCCTCAGGAAAATGTGATTGCATTGGAAGGGTGCAGAGGGTCGATAATGAGGAGGCGTCATTTTAAGGTGAATAGCAGGAGGTTTTGAGGGAATTTGGGGGGAAAAAAAATCATTTTTCACCCAGAGGATGGTGGAAATCTAAAATGCTTTTTCTGGGAGAGTAGTTGAGGTGAGAAATCTTTGGACCTGTGCAAGTGCTTGGGTGAGCACTTGAAATATCATAACATGCAAGGCTATTGGCTAAATGCTGGAAAGTAGTTTTTGTCAGTGTAGACTTAATGGGCAGAAAGGCCTCTTCTGTACTGTGTGATTCTACTGAAAGTCTTTTGTTGCAGCTGCAATTTTAGTAGATCACAAACCACTTGGCTGCCTCAGCAAATATGTCTCCCCAGTGGCTAGCTACACAAATTGGGGTGAACAAGGGCTCAACCCTCCATTTTGTGATGAGTTTTACTGATCTCAACCAAAGTGATAGCAAGGGAGCTGGAGTTGAGCTCCATGCCTCTGGGAGCAGAAATTGGCCATGGTTTCCATTTCTGAACCCTGTCCATTAGCTTTGCTGAATTTCACATCCAGTGTTAGCATTAAATTCAGTTTTGGCCCCAGAGCTGAATGTCTGTCTGTAATACTGTCAAAGTGCTCATGTGAATAAAGGAAACATGCCATGAGCTGTCTCAGGATAGTTGTGGAGTTTTGCCCTACATCTTGAAGACAGCAGGGAACTCATTAGGGAAAAAAAACATTTTTTTTTTAAAAACTAGCCAATCTAACAAAGCATGTTTTGCTTTACTGGAAGCAATCATTCAGAGTTAACTGCAAATTATTTGTATTTTGTGATTTAGCAAAGGTTATTTGTATGTTTTAATCATGAATAATAATGATAAATTGTAGCTATTGGTTGTTTTGTCAAGGGGACATTATTTTCAACTGTCACTACCCAGATCTGCCTCCAGATTTCATCTTTGGAGAAGATGTGGATTTTCTGCCGGAACCCACAATGCTGCATGTGAGTTTGATTTAAAATTATAATGATCTGAATCTTGCTTATAGCACAATAGGTTTGGAGTAATGTCTGAGTAAGCTGACATCAGCAGAACCTTGATGCTTTCATGTGATCCTTATTTGAAATTATGCCAGTATGCATGAAACCTATTACTATTTAAAGCCGTATGATTGTACAATTTTAATGTAGAATTTCTTGTATGTAAAAAAGGGTGTTTTGAAGGAGCTTTTCTTCATTCTCTATTATGTGTAACTTTATTCATTAATGTCTGCATACCAATGGTTTGACAAACAATTATTCTACATTTGTCTACATTTTCATTTTGCGACAAAGTGTGTACCTCCTACGAAAATTTTGAGGAAGGGTAACTGGACCCAAAATGTAACTCTAATTTCTCTCCACAGATGCTGCCAGAGCTAGTGAGTTTTTGCAGCAGTTTCCGTCTTCGCTTTTCCCTCCTAAGAAAGATTCAGCTTTTGCTTTGATTAGTTGTTGTTTTTAAAAGTAAAACTTGTTTACTGAGTTGTAACTCAATCAGTACTGTAGTGGTCACATCATCTCGGTTAGTAATCCAACAAACCCAGACTAATGTTGGCCAGTAAGCATTGTGTGAGCAGTTGAGAGAGAGCACAGCCAGAGTGAGTATCTGTTTCTGAAGGTTTGGAGCACAATGAGAATTTGGTGTAGAAGGGAAAAAGTGCTTTTTACCTTTTTTTTTTCCTGTAATTTATAGTTTGTAAGGACTTGTATTCCCTAGTAATGAGGACCAGGGAATAAGGGCCCCAGCATAACTGTTATTATCTACTATTAAGCATCTTCCAAAAAGTTGTTTTTTTCTTTTAAGGTAATGAATCATGCTAGGAGAGCTGAAAGACATGGTGTTCTCTTCCCACTCTATGCAGGAAGTTGGGAACATTTTCTAGTGCCAGAGACCAGCATGTGTGCAGGAAGTGTCTCCAGCTGCAACCCCTGGAAGCCATGGATTCAGAGGTGGAGCAATGGCTGGGGATACTGTGGAGTCTCAGCAAGGTGGAGTGTATCGTGGTTAGTATATTGAGAGATGCACAGACCGCAGGCTAAGGCTCCAACGGCAAGAAGGGAATGGGTGACCATTAGCCAGAGAAAAGGACTAGGCAGGTAGTGCAGGAGTCTCCTGTGGCTATTCCCCTGCAAAATAGCTCTGCTGATTTGGATCCTGCTGAAATGATTGGCATTTCTAGTGTGGGAAAGGATGAAGCAGCAGCAGCAAAATTTGTTGCG
>JAHRHZ010000040.1:33359779-33373169 GCA_024137785.1 Ginglymostoma cirratum | reverse complement strand
AGGAGGGTCGAGGCCCGAAACGTCAAGCTTTCCTGCTCCTATGATGCTGCTTGGCCTGCTGTGTTCATCCAGCTCTACACCTTGTTGTCTGTTTCTAGGATGGTATGTTGCCTCCCTGATTCTAGGCTCAAGGATGTCCCAAAGCAGATACAGACCTTGTACAGGGGAAGGTGAACAGCCGGCAGTTGTGATACACATTGGCACAAATGACATCACTTTTTAACACAAAAAGGTAACTTCCTAAAAGCAGAATATAAGACCTGGGAAGTAAGTCGAAAAGTAGGACTTTAAGTTAGTGATCTCAGGATTGCAACCATTGTCGCTAGTTAGAGTGACTTGATTTTTGTTTTATTGTCATGTACTGTAATACAGTGAAAAGTATTGGTTTGCGTGCTATCTGGACCAACCATGTCGTACATAAGTAATTAGGGTAATAGAACAGAATGAAGAATATAGGGCTAGTGCTGCAGAGAAAAATTAACTCTCATGTATGAGAGGACCGTTCAAAAGTCTGATAACAGCGGGGAAGAAGCTGTTGTTGAATCTGTCGGTATGCGTTTTCAAACTTTTGTATCTTCTGCCTGCTAGAAGTGGGTGGAAAAGAGTATGACTGGGCTAGGAGGGGTCTTTTGTTACGTTGGCTACTTTGCCAAAGCAGCAGGAAATAAAAATGGAGTCAATGGAAACAAGGCTGGTTTGTAAGATGCTCTGGGTTGCATTCACAACTCTGTAATTTCTTGCGGTCTTGAATAGAGCAGTTGCCACACCAACCTGTGATGCATCTGGATAGCATGCTTTCTATGGTGTATGTATAAAAATATATAGACCCTCAAACTACGAGTGATGTTGGGAATGGTATTAAACAGGAAATCAGACATGCATGCAACAAAGGAAGATCAGTAATTTTGGGTGACTTGAATCTACATATATATTGGGAAATAAAATTAATAACAATACAGTAAAAGAGGAATTCCTAGAGTGAATACAGGATATCTGGACCAATATATTGAGGAACCAACTGGAAAACGGGCCGTCCTAGACTGGATATTGTGTAACAAGAAATGAATAATAGGCATTCCAATTGTTTGCAGCCTCTTGGGAATGAGTGACTGTAATATGATAGAATTCTTCTTCAAAACAGAGAGTGATGTAGGTGACTCTGAGACTGGGATCCTGAATCTAAATAGAGGGGGCTACGATGGTACGAGACACAATTTGGCTATGATAGATTGGGGAGCATTATTTAAAGGGATGATGTTGGAAGGGCAATGGCAAATATTCAGAGTGCACCGGTTCAAATGCTTGCAGTTGCTGACTGGTGGTAAAGTTCTGATAGCTGAAAATTCACCCTTCTGAAATTCTTTCCTTCAGTAGCATCTGAAATTCAATCCCTATTGCAGACCTTGTAAGAAAGAAGCAGTGTGGGCTGTTATGAGCGAAAAGCTAGTTCCACCTGACAGTTGTAGATTCCAGCAGGAAGCAAAGATCTGTAGGAGCTTTTCCTCTTAGAGCTTTGACTAGAAACCTAATGTATTGGAGCATAGATTTTGACAATTAATTTCAATTGTGAGAATAAATTACATTTTTGAAAGAGCAAAATTGGACAGAAGAGTTCGGCATCAGAAGAATTGGCATACAAATTCATAAATGGTCTCTACAGATTAGTGTAAGATGGAGCTTCTATTAGAGAATATTTGTTGGAATTATTAATAAGTCTTTGTCAGATTTATTACAATTGGGAGAAAAAGTTTTAATTTTTGTGAAAAGCAGTTCGGGATATGCTGAACTGGATATAAGGACCCATTTAGCTGACAATGAAGCTGAGCAGTCACAGCTCAATGTTCCATGTATGACCATACGTTTTAGCATGCCAATTGCAAGCATTGATTTCTAGTTCCTCTTAGTGGTCATTCCTCTGCCATTGTGAGCAGTGTTCCCTCTAATTTTCTTAGCAGTTGTATGGGTCTGCACGGCCACTGCATGGCAGCCGCTGCCTGCAGTCGACATGATGAAACTAATGGGCATACGTGGAACACCATGCCGCAACTGTGCGGCTTCAATGGAAAGTTGATTGTAAACTGTATCAGCCTTTAAATCCTGTCAAGGACAGAGGAATGGTGGCAGCATTCTTCTACCCAAACATGCTACTTTCTCTTCGCGATGAAAGATCCAATAATTCTCAAACTGTTAGTGATGAAGACAATACCTGTTTCTCTCTAATGCCAAGTGTTTTGCGTGCTACTTTTATTTTAAGAAAGGTTTCTCAGTTTGAGAGATTTACGTGCATTTCCTACAATACAACTGAAGCCAATACTGCCGTTGTCCTTCATTTTCTGACTTCTGTTAATTTCCTATCCACAACAAACACAGTATACAGTTTTGGTCTGTAAATTTAAAAGAAACAATATACTGGCATTAGAGGATGCCCATGTTCCAAAAATGAATAAAAAGATAGTTCAAAAGAGATTCACTTGGTTGATTCCTGGGGTGAAGAGCTTGACTTACCAAGAACAGCCAAGCAAGTTATGTTTTTACTCGTTAGAGTGAGGAAGAGTGGATGTGATCTTATTGAAACCTAGAAGAATCTGATGGGTCTTGACAATGTGGATGTTGAAGATGTTTCCATTCATGGGGGAATCTTGAACTTGGAGACATGGTTACAGAATAAGGAGAAATTGATTTTAAAACTGAAATGCAAAAGGAAGTGAATCTTGGGAAGCTCACTTTGTGACTGTGACTGGTTTCCTTTCAGACTTGGAGAAATTTACTTCAGTTCACCTATTTGGTATGAAATGAAATTTGTTTCCTGCGTTGTGATACTAATATGCTCCAGTGGACTTTATTGTATTAATTCAAATCTTGCTAATAGCTCATTTTTTTTCTGAAGCAAGTGGGTCCAAGTTGCAAATGTTTCATGTGTAGTGAGTCATTGCTCATGACAACGACTTGACTCAACTGACATAATTGAAAAGCCAAATTAGGGAAGAAGTGACTGTATGAATGAAGCGCTGTCGTTCTGCAAATGTCACTCAAAGGTCCAATTCTAAGTAATATTAATGTAATCATTGATACTATGCAAGTAGGGAAAATTATGGTGTTTGCAAGGAACTAATGTAAACAATTTTGAACTTGCCAGATAGAATAACATTTCTTGGAAAGTTGGTATCAAAACTAAATTTAAAGGATGCAAAATACTAATTTTTGTTTCTCTCAGTTTATCCTTTTGCAGCTTGTGATGCAATTGAAATAACATTTCAAGACCAAAATAGCAATCTCTAGAATAGATATTTGTCAAGTACAGAAACTTGTGTGTCACAGACAGTCTACTCAACTTCACAGTAAGAAATTAAACTCTTTTTGAGATGCACAGAGAAGTGCTGGGAAGATAATTGTGTCAAGGCGTCCCATTCTCTGCTCCGCATCACCAACTTGGGAAATTGTGGCAGTGGTAAGCAATATTAATTGCGCATTTTACCTCCTCATACAGATTGCAGTACATTTGTGCCACATATTACTATAAAGCCAAAACAGTAGTACAAAAACCTTAGTGATGCATCTCAGACCTCATGGAAAGTGCATATCGCGCATGCGTAAATAAATAAGCACATATATGGGGAAAGGCATTTATCTTCTAATGTTTATCGGTTTATGTGTTTTGTCAGCAAATAACAAGGCATGAAAATAGGGCGTACATGATTTATATCTTTTGAAGGGAAATCTTGAAATTTATGTGCGGTCTCAACATTTTTAATATGGAAACGAAAGTCTTTTCGACAAAAATATAGAAATTAAAACAAAACTTTTTGAGCCTGCTGAGCCATTTGGTGAGATCCTGGCTCATCTAGCTCAAAACTATTTTTGTTGCAGTATTGTCTTAGTATGTAAAAAAAACTATCGATTTCAGTCTTGAACGCAATCAACTACTGTGTCTCCAGCCTTCTGGGGTAGACAATTCCAAAAATCCGAGAATTTCTGAGTGAAGGAATTCCTCTTCCTCTCAGTACTAAATGGCCAACCCCTTGTTCTGAGACTCTGTCCCCTGGTTGTAGACCCTCCCAACTCGGGGAATAAATGTCCCTATATCTACCTTGTGCAAAATTTGAAAGTGATCACCCCTACTCTGATATCTGGAGAACAGAGACCCAGTTTGTTTAATCTTTACTCTTCAGGCAAATCCTGCACCCCAGAAATTAGTTTAGTGTGCTAATTGCACTCCTAGCAGTAAGGATGTCTTTCCTTGGGTAAGCAGACCAAGACTGCATATCGAACCCCAGAACTAGACTGACTGAGGCTGCATAGGATGCAATAAGATCGTGTTATTCTTATAGTCAAATCTTCTTAAAAGCCATTGTATAATTTGCCTTCATAACTGCTTTCAGAAATAAGTTTAATTGAGTTATGAACATGTTACTCATTCCTTTCAATTTCAACATTTCCTAGCCTCTCATCATTAACTATTGTGTATTTCTCATTTTTTTCCTTCTTCCCTAAGTAAATAACTCACTTTCCTCCACATTGCATTCCGTCTGCCCAATTTGGACCCACTTGCTTAGCCTTTTCACGTGTCTTGATGCATCTTTCCACCCACCCCTCAAGTCTCACTTCCATCTAGTTTTGTGCCAAGTAAAAACAACCTCTTCTTGGGCAGTCCCTCGAGACAGAATGATCTTCTTTCTCCACCTTATGTTGTGGGTCCTGAATTAACTGAATACTCCAACACTGGATTTGCAAACCTTGCCAGAACTGGAACTGTCTTAAGGGGATGCTCAGTTTTCCACACACTCCTTCTGCTTCCGTCTTGGGCTAGGAATTTCTGAGAGTCAGTGATGATGTTGCATTGTTTCCAGCAAGGCTTTGACAATGTCCCTGAAATATTTCCTCTGCCTTCCTCGTAACCACTTTCTGTGAGGAAGTTTAGGGTGAAGGAATCTTGTGTCAGGCATATAGACAATGCAGTCTGCTCAATATAGCCATTTGACCGTAACCAGTGCCTTGATTGTGGTGAATGTGGGCCTGAGAAACGAAATTGATATTGGAGTGTGTATCCTGCCAGTGATTTTGCAGAATTTTTGTGGAGACATCACTAGCGATATTTCTTCAGGAATTTTCAGGTGTTTGCTGTGTATTTGGTCATATCTTCAACACATACGGTAATACTAGTAAGACTGCTGAGCTGTAGACCGTGAGCTTGGTGAAGGTTTGCAAACACGGAGGTTTGTGAATACCTGCGACCTAAGCATTGACCTTTGCAGTAAACTGTAGTCACAGCCTGCCAACCTGAAAATGTCCTGCTTATTCTTGATTTCTGATTTCTGTCTATTATCTATTCTCAATTGTACTGTTATAGAACAGTTCATAGCATTTTATTATTATATAACTTGGGTTCTAACGTTCTGAAGAAAATATGGTTTTAGTTTTTAGTTCGAGAAAGACATGACTTGTTTTGTTTGAAAGGCCAGAAAGTTGAGCATTGAATTCAAAAAAAATGCGCCGAAAGTTATGTGATTTCAGCTAAATGACCTTGAGAGAAAATTGTTAGATGTGTGTGCTGACTTGAGTTTTATGACCACTCTCTATAGAGAGAGAGAGAGAAATGGAGCCAGAAACAAGTTCACGGAAGGAGAAAAAGCTCATAAGAGTGTTATTAGCAGTCAACAGTTAGAGCTGGAGATAAGTTGTGAGGTGCTTAACAGAGAAAGGTGTTTTAGATGTGTGGGGAAGTGATAGCCTAATGGATATTATCAGTCGACTATTAATCCAGAAACCCATGTCATGTTCTGGAGACTCCGGTTCAAATCCTGCCATGGCAGGTGGTGGAATTTGAATTCAGTAAATATCTGGAGTCTACTTAGGAGTCTAATGATGACTGTGAGACTGATGTTGTTGATTGTCACAAAAACCTATCTGTTTCACTAACATCCGTCGTAGAAGGAAACTACCATCATTACCTACTCTGGCCTACATGTGACACTAAACCCACAACAATGTGCTTGACTCTTAATTATCTGCTGGGCAGTTAGAGATGGGTAATAAAATTCTGGCCTAGCCAGTGATGCCCACATCCTGTGAATGAATTTTTGGGAAAAAAAGAAATCATGAGAATAAAGCTTCAGAAACAGTAGACTCTGGAGTTGTCAGAGAAGAATACATCCTGCAAGGCTCTTAAAGACATGAGTTTAGGGAACCCATCATAAGTAATTGAACTGATTTAGCTTAGCTTAGATAAAAGCAAAACACTAGATGATGAAAACAAAGTGCTGGAGAAACTCAGCAGGTCTGTCAAGTCTGTGGATAGACAATCAGAGTTAATGTACAACTTCTCCTCAAGCTATCCAGTCAGTTTATCTCTTGGACCGGACTTGTCCGATGTTGCTATCAGCTGGAATCATAATTATGTCAGTATATACCCACTGCAATTTACTGTATTCTAATTTCTTTTTACTAATTTTTTTTTGTGTGGGATATTATCAAAAGCTTTCTGAAAATCTGAATATACCATTTTCACCAGTTCCCCCTTATCCATTCTGTTAGTTACATCTTTTAAAACCTCCAACTCATTTGTTAATCATGAATTCTCTTTCATAAATCCATGTTCACACTACCCAGTGCTACCATTATTTTCTGAGTAACCTGTTATTACATCTTTTATAAAAGCTTCTTTGCAACTTATGTTGGATTAACATTTTTTCTTTTCCCAGTGTTCTCTCTGTCTATTTTTGTTAAACATTTGGGTTACATTTGCTACATTTTAGAGTCTCTTTGAATGAATTCTAAAAGATGATCGTGAATGTATCTATTATCTCTCTATCCACTTCATTCAGTACTCCGGAATGAAGATTATCAGATCCTTGGCATTTACTTACTTTAAGTCTCACTAATTTTTCTAATCTTAATTTTTAATATTAATAAAAACAATATGCAATGCCATGGTTACACAAGGTCCAGGATTCTCCCTTCTTATAGAATCATACAGCATGGAAACAGACCCTTCGGTTAAATCAGTCCATGCTGAACATAATCCTAAACTAGTCCTACCTCCTGGTCGTGGCCCATATCCCTCTAAACCTTTCCTATTGATGTACTTATCCAAATGTTTTTTAAACATAGTAATCATACCCACAACCACCATTTTCTCAGGAAGTTCATTCCACACGCGAACCACCCTCTGTGTAAAAAATTTGCCCCTCGTCTTTTTTAAATCTGTCTCCTCAAAAATGTGACCCCTAGTCTTCTGGGAGGTTTTTAGAATCTTCCTTCATGAAGGTAGACGCACAGTATGTGTTTAGTTCATCCACTGTTTATTTATTGCCTGTTATAATTTCTCATGACTGTATTTGTAATGGATTTATATTTTCATTTTGTTTACTGATCTTTTCCATAGCTATAGAAACCATTACCATACAATTTTGTTTTTATGCTAGTTTGTCCTCGTACTCTATTTTCCCTTTCATAAGTTGTTTCCTTAGTCCTCCTTTGGATAATTTTAAAATGCTTTCTAATTTTGCTGTTCTTGCTATTTTTTGGCAACTTTAAAGGCCTCTCTCTTTTGATTAAATACAGTCTTCGATATTTTTGTTAGCCATAGTTGGAGCTTTCTTGCTGGGTTTTTGTTGCATTAAAAGGAATACATTTTTGTTGTAAACTAAATTCTTTAAATGTTAGTCATTACCTATCTATAGTCATACCCTTGTTAATGTTGTTTCCCAATTCACCATGGCTAATTTGCCCCTCATAGCTTTGTAGTTTCTTTTGAAGACTTAAGACTTGAGTTTATTATTCAACCACATGACATTCAAACTTGATATAAAATTAATATTATGATCAGTCTTTCCTATTGAATTCATTACAACAAAGTTATTCAATAGCCCTTTTTTATATTGCAAAATACTAGGTGTGGAATAACCCATTCCCTAGTTCGTCCTTCAATGTATTGGTCTAGAAAAACATTTTGCCTGAGTTCCAAGGATTTGTTCTCCACACATTGGTACTGTTTCGATTTACCTCGTCTGTATATAGATTGCAATTTCTGTGGCGACTGTATTACCCTGGTTGCAATTTACTCTAAAATCATTATATACACTATGATTATGTTACCAATGCTTTTGCAGCCTATAAATGTTTCTCACAAATGGAATCTACCATTTGTGAGAAACCCTTGGATATTCAGATCCTAGCTTTTGGTTTCCTTGTAACTGGGCCTCTGAAATGTCTGTCAGATTATTCATGTAAATTTCTACTTCAGATGACCATTTGAGCTAAATAATGAAATTATAATTGATTGGAGGATGAAACTGCTTTATTTAGCCACTATCTCTGCAGTAGTACTTAATTTATTTAGTACTTTTTTTAAAATTCGTTTGTGAGATGTGGATGTCATAGGCTGGCCAGCATTTATTGCCTATCCCTTGTTGTCCTTAAAGAGATGCTGGTTAGCTGCCTTCTTGAACCGTTGCAGTCCATGTGCCACAATGCCATTAGAGAGTGTCGGTGGTGGATGCAATGGATATTTGTGCATTTGCTGCCTATCAAGCAGGCTGCTTGGACGTGGGCTGCTTTAGTATCTGATAACTGTTTATTTGTGTGCATTTATTCAGGAACCTTCCTTTCCTGTAAAAACTAGCTGTTACTCAAAAAAAGAAAGTACTTCATGTAAATGTGCAAAAGCTGAAGCTTCTGCTAACAAATTAGAATACAGTAAAGATAATAAATCCATTTTCATTTTTCCTTTGTATCTGTGTTCCACTATCTTGTATTTGTTGACTGGATCTAAAGGACTTTAATATGTCAGCATTAATCAATGCTGCCTAATTACAATATTGGCTTATTTAATTATATAGTAACCCAAAAGTAATGTTTTTGGTTTATTAGCCATGAGATATTCTGATGTATTTCTGCTTTTCAGTCTTTTCAAAATCCTTTGATTGGAGAAACCTTGTGAAATGACGTTGTGCACTACAATCTTTTGAGGGGAAATAATACTTCAGGAAATTTGTAATCAAAAATAGTATGAGTATGAATCTTTTTAGTTTATCCCTTGTACCCATCAAAGAGAACAGGTAAATCTGAGTATGTGCTACTTCAAAATGGATGCAACCATCCTTCAAGAGTATTGTGCCTTGTAGGTGAAGGGGAGGTTTTGGAGAGTCAAGCCATATATTACTTCCTGCAGAATACCCAGCTTCTACCTACTCTTGTAACCATATTATTCACGTGTCTGCCTGAATTGAGCATTGATGACAAAACCTGTACGTCCCTGCACAGGATGTTGAATATTGGAAGCTTAGTCCTCATAATGATTTTGAATGTCATGTGGTGATGTTTAGGCCTTCTTTTAAACAATAATCACCTGGTACTGGGGTGGCACAAATGTTAGTTGCCATTTATTAGCTCAGACCTGGATACTATACAGTTTCAGGTGAATGCAACATTGACTGTTATATAATGCATGGCTTAGAAAGGGTGGACACTGGGAAGTTGTTTCCGTTAGGTGGGGATACTAGGACCCGTGGGCACAGCCTTAGAATTAGAGGGGGTCGATTCAGAACGGAAATGAGGAGACATTTCTTCAGCCAGAGAGTGGAGGGCCTGTGGAATTCATTGCCGTGGAGGCCGGGACGTTGAATGCCTTCAAGGCAGAGATTGATAAATTCTTGATCTCACAAGGAATCAAGGGCTACAGGGAGAGTGCGGGTAAGTGGAGTTGAAATGCCCATCAGCCATGATTGAATGGCAGAGTGGACTCGATGGGCCGAATGGCCTTACTTCCACTCCTCTGTCTTATGGTCTTATAAAGGAAGGAAATGCAAATGGACAGCCCCATTTCTGACTTGTGATGGGAATTAAGAGTCATTTATGAACTAGGTGAAGATATTTGTGCCTTGGAAACTATATTGATGAATATTGTAATGCCCTCAGGCTAAAATAATTTCCCTTAATTAACTGCAGCTGTCATTCTAGGAGAATGGAATGGGTTAGTCACTGGAGTAGTTTTCCCATTGACTTAGATTTTATTGTGTCTTGATGTTGCTACATTTGCCCAAATGCTCTCAAAATTGAGGGCACTTAGTCTTCCCTCCACTTTAAAAGTCTGAACTATTATTCATGTTCAAACAGGGCTGCAATAAGCTCTATGCTGAGTGACTTTACAAAAAGCCAAATTCACATCAAAGAACAGTTTGGTTCATCAGTGGCACTTGAAGCACTTTAAAGACTCTATCCATCACTTTCCTGAAGAATTGAGTACATTCGATGTGGTGCTAGTTGTTTGAGTAAGATTTATCTGGCTTTTTGGGGTTAGTTTATACATGGACAGTTTTCCTCATTAGGCACATGTTGCATCTGTACTGGATGGAGCAGCTGGTTCTGGCACAGGTTTCCAGTTTTACAGCTGAGGTGTTAGGGATTCAAGCATTTGCCGTGTTTACATCACTCACAGCAACTCCTTGATGTTACACGGAATTAACCAACGTGGCTGTAGGTTAGCTTCTATGAAGTTGGGGACCTCAGGAAGATGCTGAGAAGGATCATCCGTTTGGTGCTTCCAGCTGAAAGTCACTTCAGAATTTTCAGCCTTATCGTTTGCAGTCGTGATCTCAACTCCCCAATCATTTGAGGATGTAATATTCATGGAGCTTCTTCCTCCCATTTGTTGCTTTATTGTTGATTACCATTTACACCTAATTGCAGAGCTTCAATCTGATCTGTTGTTTTGTAGTGTGCTGCTTTCTATGCATTTGTTAATGCCTATAGGTTGTCAATAAATACTGGTATAGCCAGCGATGCCCACATTCCCTTGAACGATTCAAAAAAATATGAGACTGGTCATTTCATCTCATTTTAGGAATACATTGTGTTGCTTGCAACATGTACATCTGTATCCCTCTATGATCTGAGTTGCTTATCAGTAGGGATAACATCAGAAACAGAGAGTAATGTCTAATGTGAACATGGATTTGACTTCATATGTGACTTACACAACTTCGAACATCCTGTGGGCATATTGCAGTACTCAAATGCATTTTTATGATCAAGTTCAATGTTTTGAATTGTATAGGTTAGACAGCTGCCCCCTAAAAGTAAATAAAAAGTATTTCAGAATAATATGCAAGAAAGTTGAGCCAGGCCTTTTAAAAGAATCAGAGTAATAGACAGGCATAAGGGAACAGAACAGGATGGTGACTTTGTTTTGGATTGCTTTAGTCAAGAGCAAGCACCGATAATAGGATGCAGGACCTCATTATGCAGTGTGCACTCAGCGCCTTGCCTCATTGCAGCCTTGGTTTAAACATGGACAAAAGAGCTGAATTCCAGAGGTGAGGTGAGTGTGAGCCCTTGACATTAAGCCTACACTTGACTAAGTGTGGCACCAAGGATATGAAGCAAAACTGGAGTCAATGGGAATCGGGAGAAATTCTGCACTGGTTTGAGTATTCCTGATAGTTGTTGGAGGTCAGCTATCTTAGTTCCAGAACATCTCTGCAGGAGTTCCTCAGGGTAGTGTTCTTGGCACAAACATTTTTGGCTACTTCATCGATGACCTTCCCTACATCATAAGGTCAGAAGTTGGGAGTGTTTGCTGATGATTACACAATGTTCAGCACCATTTGTGACACTTCAGGTACTGAAGTAGCCCATGTTCAAATGTAAGAAGATCTGGACAATATCTAGGCTCGAACTGAAAGTGACAAATAAGATTCGTGTCACACAAGTAGCATGCAATGACCATCTCTGAAATGAGACAAAACGTCTATCATCCTTTTGATATTCATTGGTGTTGCTATCATTGAATCCACCATTATCAACATTCTAGAGCTTACCTATACAGCTATAGAAGTTATTCAATCCCTACAGTATATTCGCAGACAATTTGCCCGAGTCCACACCGACCCTCTGAAGTACATCCCACCCAAACCCAGCCTCCTACCCTATTCTAGTAACCCTGCATTTCCCATGGTTGATTCACCTCGCCTACACATCCCTGGACACTACAGACAGTTTAGCATGGCCAGTCCACCTAACTTGCACATCTTTGGACTGTGGGAGGAAACCAGAGCACCCGGAGGAAACCCCTGCAGCCAGGGGGAGAATGTGTAAACCCCACACAGACAGTCACCCAAGAGTTGAATTGAACCAATGACCAGAACTGAACTGTACTAGCCATATAAGTGCAATAGCTTAAAGAGTAGTTCAGAGGTAGCTGCAATGGGTAACTGGGTTCCTGACTAGCCAAATCCTGTTCCACATCTACAAACACAGGTCAGGAGATTATGGTGGGATACTCCCCACGTGTCTAGGTGAATGCAACTCCAATAAACATCCAGACATTTGACACCATCCAAGACAAAGCAGCCTACGTGATTGGCATCACCTCCACAATCAACTACCCCAACCTGTACTGACATTCAGTATAAGTAGCACATACCATCTACAAGATGCATTATTGAAATTCACCAAGACTCCTTAGACAGGACTTTGCCATGACCATGCCCATTTGGAAGGACAAGGGCAACAGATACGTGGGAATACCACTACCTGCAAGCTCCTTTCCAAGCCACTCCCCATTCCATTATCTTGGAAATATATTGCCATTCCTTCAGTGTCGCTGGGTAAAAATTCTGGAATTGCTCCCAACAGAATTGTGGCTTCACTTAAAGCACGTGGACTGCAGTGATTCAGGAAGGTAGCTCCTCACCATCATCTCCAGGATAGTTAGGAATGGGTAATGTTTGCTGGTCCAGCCAGCAACACCCATGCTCAACGAGTGAATAAAAAGGATCAAATGATAATTATGCTGAGAGGCAAAAGATATGGTCGTGATACGAAACGACAACTTTGCATCTGCCTTTACCTATAAGGAGATTCCACCTCCCCACAAAGCATGCTAGTATAATCAACATTGTCTCTCCAATCAAATGTCAAGATTTCAATTATTTCTACCTCTGTAACATTGTCCATTTTTACCTCTGTCTCAGCTCATCAGCTGCTGAAATCCTCATTCATGCATTTCTTACCTTTGGCCTCAACTATTCTAGCACATTTCTGGTTGGCTTCTTGTTTCTTACCCTCTGTGAACTTGAGATTCTGCAGAACTCTTCTTGTATTTTAAATTCCACCAAGTCCCATTGCCTATTCACATCCATGGCTTGCTGACCTACACTGGCTCCCAGTCGAGCAACATTTTGATTTGAAAATGTTCATCCTGGTAAATATCTTGGTTTCCGCCAAAGCCTTGTCCCTCTACATGTTGTAAACTCCTCCCCTGTCACAACTCCGATATCTGAACTCACCAATTCTGGCTTTGAGATAACAAGCATGGGGCTGGATGAACACAGCAGGTCAAGCAGCATCATAGGAGAAGGAAAACTTGACGTTTCGGGCCTAAACCCTTCAT
>JAHRHZ010000040.1:33323904-33359379 GCA_024137785.1 Ginglymostoma cirratum | reverse complement strand
CTCCTATGATGCTGCTTGACCTGCTGTGTTCATCCAGCCCCATGCTTGTTATCTCGGATTCTCCAGCATCTGCAGTACCTTTTTATCTCTGATACTTCTGGCTTTGAGTCAGTTCCCAATGATAAACTCTCTGCCATTAGTGCTCATGCCTTTAGTGTTTGGGTCCCAAGAAATATCCCTCCGTCTCTGTACCTTACTTTCCTCCTTTGTATGACGCTCTTTGAAACCTACCTCTCTTACCAAGCTTTTGGTCTTTTTACCTCTTGTCTCTTTTTATGCATCTCATTTTGATACTTGGCTTTAGGATGCTGCTCTGTATTTTCTTGGGCCATTTCATTAATGTGAAAGATGCCATCTTGTCAAAAAAAAGTTACTGAAAGCACAACAAAAACAACCAGAATCTCAATTTGGTAGATAAAATGGGAAAGAAAGGCACCAGCAGGCTTTTGTTTTGTATTTTTGAGGCTATTTTGTTTCTCTTCTGAATAACTCATTGGTAAAATATCTCTGCACTAGACTAAATTTCAGTACGTTAAGCTTGTGAAGACAGGAACACTTTACCAAACAAAGTGGGTGGGTGATGCAACGTAATTAATTCTTGACACAGTAATGAGGTTTTATATTACTGAGATTAGTCAGCAACCACAGCAGCAATTGTTTCTGTTCCAATCAAAGAAACAATGGAATTCTTTTTTTTTGTAACCTATTGAGTGGTGCTGCATGATGGTGCTCTGTTGTGTTATTTTTTTGTTTGGATGAAATGATGCTAGACAAGATGCTGATCATTTACTATGATGTAATCTTCCAGGAACAATGTCCTTTTTGTTTCTTTAGATGCTCAGATTAACTGAGTGTAGTCTTTGGAGGTCAGAGTAAGTGAATTCAGAAATTGGCAGTTGCAAGGAGGTTGAATGTCACAGTGTATAGGCAGTAATGTGGTTTTGAATCCATGAAAAGATAATGTTGCCAATATATATGGAATTGGATCATGTATATATTCCAGTAAAACAGGGTATCCTGTATAAAAATAACTAAGAAAGAAAAGATAAAAGTAGCTGAGTTTTCTTGAATAAACTGATAATTTATTGTGTTTACTTACTTCTTGAGTGATTTATAGGGGTTGGCACTGATGGGAATGGGGACGTTTGTGGATGATTGATTGCACAATATTTAGTGCCATTTGAAACTCTTCAGATACCGAAGCAATTCATGTCCAAATGCAGTGAAACCAGAATAATATCCAGGCTTGAACTGACAGGTGGCAAGTTACATTCATGGCACACATGCCAGGCAAAGACTATCTCCAAAAAGAATTTAACCATATCCCCTTGACATTCAATGACAGTACCATTGCTGAAACCCCCATTATTAATACCTAGGGTTTTACCATTGACCAGAAAGTACAATGGCTACAAGAGCAGGACAAAGACTAGGAATCTTGCAGCGAATGATTGCACCCCCCCGCTTCTCCCCCTGCCCCCTGCCTCCCCCCGCAATTCCCCTGGCCTGCCAGAGCCTATTTGCAATCTTCAAGGCACCGGTAAGGAATGCGATGACATTCTCCCCACTTGCCTGGATGAGTGCAGTTCAAAAAACGCTGAAACTTTGTACTGTCCAGGACAAGCAGCTCATTTGGTAGGCACCATGTCTCCAATTGCTCAATTTCTCCACTACAGATACAGTAGCAGCAGTATATACCATCCACAAGATGGACTGCAGAAATTTATCAAGGCTCCTCTGATAGCACTTTCCAAACCCATGACTGTTATGACCTAGAAGGACAAGGGCAGCAGATACGAAGAATTACTGCCACCTGTAACTTGCCCTTCAAGCTACCTGCTGTCCTGACTTGGAAATACATCCATTGTTTCTTCAGTGTTAGTGGGTTACAATGCTGGAACTCTCTCCCTAACAGCAACTAAGTGTACCTAAACCAAGTGGGCTTCAGTGGTTCAGGAAGGTCGCTCACCACTACTTTCTGAAAAGTTATTAGGGATGGGCAATAAATGCGGGGCAACCCACATCGTCTGAATGAATAAAAAGAAAATAGGACATACAAATTTCAGTGTCTTGTCATTAGTACGTGTTTCCTGTAGGCCATGGTTTTGTCCTGGCATTTTGTTGATTTCCTTTGACTTAGTTAATCAGACCATAAGTCAGGAGGTGGGAAAGAATTAAGTGAAGGAGATTTTAAGAAGAATATGCCAACTTGAAACTGTGAAGAGTTTATAATAGTAATAATAATAACTGAGGAGAATGTATGAATATAAACAAAATTGAGAGTTGTGACCTGGTTAGGTGTTTTTTATTGTGTCTTATAGAAAGTGGAGAAAATGTTATTGATCTTGGTACTGGGATACCAAGTCATGGAGATGTGATGGGATGTATATACGGAGTATGCTGGGTGGAAGAATCTGGAAAAAAAAACGATAGAATTCAGTTAGTCCTCTTTTTAAAAAATTGATTGAAGTTGTAACAGCTCTACCTGAAAGCTTAAAGATCTTATTGAAGACTTACCATCTGCAATCTGCCATACCCCTAACAATCACAGTAATGATAATGGATTCTGGACTGATTTCCACTCAGAAGAGCATTTATTTGACCGGTGTTGTCTATGTTCGAATCAGTGTTTTGTTGTCTCCCCACTTTGCCTTTTCTTCCCCTCTTTACCGCAGCCCCATCCATCTGTTTGTACTTGTATTTGCCCTGCAATTAAGAAAATGGGCCCATGCCTAGAGCTTTCAGCATTTCTCAATCCAGCAAGGCTTCCATTTTTGTAACCTTGTACCTTCTTTAAAATTTTTTTTTCTTAACTTCCCTTTACTTTATCACAGTTGTTTTTCTAATCCTCTCACTTTTATCTCTTTCTCTCTGACTTCCTCTCCTTGTTAATACCTCTCTCACTCTCACCATCACATGGGAAGCAGCACCGTTATTGTCCCACTTTTCAGGCCTGTTGGGCCTGAGTACTGCTTTTCAGGTTGACTCTCAGTGCAACATTATATAAATTCCACGGTGAGTAATTTGCTCGAGACTATAGTCATTCCTCAAAAAAATTCAGTACAGAGTTTTGTACATTTAGCCTAGTTCAATTGAGTCCATATATGAACAATAGACAATAAAGCTAAAACTAGGCTTTTGCTAGTCAAATCCACTTTCCTGTTTGTATTGTTAGAACGTTTAAAAGTATGGACTGATAAAATTAAACGCAGAATTTTTCTGATGCCAGACTTTACATAGATATTTTTAAACATTTGACAATTATGACATTTAATCTTCAAATTGAGACATGGTGTTATAAAGATCGTCACTTAATCAAGCTAAAGATACCAAACTATTAATAGACTTAAAGCTGGAATTGGAGCATGGATTAGTCATCAGAAATGAAGTATTAATCCACTATCATGAAAATGTGCCTCATTGCACAAATGATGTGTTCATGCAATGCCTACTTTGCAATATATTCAACCCAATTTGAGAAAGACCATGAAAGTCCAGTGTATGGAAAACTTTAGTTTCTGTCATATATTTAGCTTCTGCCACTGTGGCTCTGTCAAATGTGGTAGGATTTGACCATTTTTGTACTAACACCTGAGAAAAGCGCGCCTACTGCGCAAATATTGTACTCTATCTTTGTCTTCAAAGCCAGCTAACTTTTTATGAAGTGTCATAATCACTAGTGTAGGAAAGTCCAGTTGCACAGAACAAATGGTATATATGACCAAGTAGCTGATGGTCATGGCACTGTTTGATAATAAGTGTGAATTGGGCCATTTGCTCATTGATTAGTGTTGTGAGATCTATTCACCTGAGATGATTTGGCATCAACTTCGCGTCTTTTTTGACAAGTGTCATCTCTAACTGTTCAGCACTCACTCAAGTCTACCCTGAATTGCCCGTCTCAATTTTAGATGTCAATAATTGTTACATTATCTCTGAAAAAGGACGTGTGAACCTACAATCTTCTGATTCAGAGGAAGTTGTTGTATATGGACCAAAGCTGACCATTTAGTACACAGGACTGTTGCAACCAGAAAACAGAAGAGACTTCCAATCGATTATTATGGCCTGGTTTTGAACCAAGTTCCAAGGGGAAAGTAACCAAGATGTAAAATACCTTCTGATCCCCTAACACATTTTCAAAAGCCTGCAATGACATAAACACATTGTGTTACAACTCACTGATGTAGCACACTGGAAAACAAGCCCAGCTATTCCCGGAGTCATCACGAAAGAAATACGCAACATCCCCAAACTACTTGACTTACAGATCCAAGTTAATAGTAAACATGGACCACGTTTCAGTACCTAACTATAAATAACTTGATTACAAGTAAGCAATTAAACTCAATCTCTACAAATTAAAATTCTAAATCCATTATAAATTTTCCTTCTCACATACACACAAACATAAACAGGATAAAAAACACAGATGGGAAGAGGAAAAACTTGGGAAAACAGTTCTGTAATCTTTGTTCTCGAGGTTTGTTAGTTTGATTCATGTTGATCCAAAAGTTTCTCCTTGACCTTTTTGGAAGTGATTCCACTAATTTGCAAAAGGCACAGAATGGCTGTTTCACTTATGAAAAGTCTCTGACTAATCCAATTCAGAGTCAGAACTTGCACCACCTGAAGGAACGGTAAGCTTGTTTTCATCTGGTTTAAAGTAGCTTACTCCTGTTGTCCATGTAGTGGTTTCTCGATGTCTTGTTCACAGCCTGAGCTGTTCAGTGAACCAATCAAGTTGTTGACAGCCTGAATAAACCTCACTGAATTTTTTTTGAAGAGATAGCAAAGGTGAATGCAAGTCTGTATGGATGTTATTTAAATGGACTTGCAGAAGGTATTTTATGAAGTCCCACACAAGAGACTGGTAACGAAGGTAGAAGCCCAAGGAATTGCGGGCAAATTACTGACATGGCTGAGAAGTTGGTAGAGTGGCAGGTGACAAAGTGTAGGGATAATGGGTAGGTCCTGAAATTGGCAGGATTGGTGACCAGTAGTGTCCAAAAGGCTCTGTATTTGGGGTGTCAGTTATTCATTATTTATTAACTACTTAGACAAGAGCATAGAATGTCATTTATCCAAATTTACTGATGACATAGTTAGGCTGTGTTGTTGACAGTGTAGGTGACAGCATAAAATTACAAATTACAATTGATACACAAGGTGAATGGGCAAAACAGACAGGTGGATTTCACTGTAAGCAAATGCGAAGTTATTTGTTTCGGGCTGAAAAAGGATAGATTAGGCTACTTTTTCAAATGGCATGAAGCTAAATTAGTTGATAGCCAAAGAGACTTGCAGGTTCAGGTGCATAGGTCTTTAAAATGCCCTGAGCAGGTGCAGACCATAGTGAAGGCAGCTCCTGGAATGCTAGCCTTTATATCTAAAGCACTGAAGAATAAGGATGCAGAAATTATGCAGCAGCTACACCCACTTGGAGTACTCTGAGCAGATCTGAGCGCCACACCTTAGGAAGGATATATCGGCCTTGGAGGGAGTACAAGATAGGTTTACTAGAATGATACCTAGAGTACCGGGGTTAAGTTATGAGGAGAGATTATACAAATTAGGTCTGTTTTCTCTCGAATTTAGAAGGCTAAGGGGTGTTCTGACGGAAGTCTTCAAGCATAAGCTTACCTTTATTGGTCAGTGAATTGAGTAAAGGTGTTGGGAGGTCATGTTGTGCTGTACAGGACACTGGTTAGGCTACTTTTGCAGTATTGTGTGCAATTCTGGTCTCCCTGCTCTCGGAAAGATGTTATGCAACTTGAAAAGGTTCAGAAAATATTTACAAGGATATTGCCAGAATTGGAGGGTTTGAATTATAGGGAGAGGCAGAATGAGCTGGGGCTATTGGCTCTGGAGCATCGGAGGCTGAGGGGTGACCTTATAGAGGTTTATAAAATCATGAAGGGCACGGATAGAGTGAATAGACAAGGCCTTTTCTCCAGGGTAGGGAAGTCCAAAACTAGAGGGCATAGGATTAAGGTGAGAGAGGAAAGATTGAAAAGGGACCTAAGGGGTACTTCTTTATGCAGAGGGTGGTGTGTCTATGGAGTGAGCTGCCAGAGGGAGTGGTGGAGGCTGGTACAATAACAACATTTAAAAAGCATTTGGATGGGTATATGATTAGGAAGCATTTAAGAGGGATGTGGGCCAAATGCTGGCAAATGGGACTTGATTAATTTAGGAAATCTGGTTGGTATGGACGAGTTGGACAGAAGGGTCTGTTGCTGTGCTGTACATTGCTATGACTTCATATCAAAAGGAAAAAGCAGGGTAGATAATGATAAACAATTTCCACTGCTTAGGAATTCTAGAACTAGGCGGCATAATCTGAGAATTTGGACCAAATCATTCAGGAGAGATGTTAGGAAGCACTTTTACACGCAAAGGATGGAACAGGTTTGGAATTCTCATCCATCAACTGCAATGGATGCTCAGTCAGCTGTTAACTTTAAATATGAGATTGCTTAACAAAAATGTATTTATGGCATTGAGACGTATGAGTCAACGGCAGTTAGGAGTTAGGTCACAGATCAGCCATGATCTCATTGAATGCTGGAACAGACTCGGGGCTGAATGGTCTGCTCCTGTTTCTGTGTTCCAGAGGACCTTTTGTCATTGGTAATTGATCCCTAGTTCATAAACCATTCGGTTTCATTAGTAAACAACTCCTTGCCTCCAGTTCATCTGCATGTTAAGACCCACAGTTACACAAACAGGGTTTACAAAACATATTAAATTCTTTCTTGCAAAGCATGTTGTCCATGTAAATTCTTGGGTTTCAAAACAGTTCTTTCTCATTTCAGTTCACTGCTTCAAAAAACAAAACAGCTAAAAATGTGGTCTTTACACTGGCATTTTTATATCCTTTTTCTTTTTGGTGTGTGAAGCTGCATTCTGAGATTATGGCTCATCCAGGGTAAAATGTTTTGAAAATATTCTTTCTTTTATCCCAAAAACTATACACACCAAAGAGCTATTGCCTCTTCCAGAAAATTTCATTGCGTTCTACATTTTTAGAAAGTCCTTGGTCTCTCACTGTTTTCCCAACTGTAACAAAGATCAGCCAAGATTAATTGTGATGGGACAATGGGAGGAGAGACACTGCGTAAAAATGAGTGATCATTTGCTAAAAGTAGAAGATTCACAATGAGAGTTATAGCTGGTGCAATGACCACTTAATCAGATAGGACTGATCAATAAACATTTGGTGGAGTTGGTGATCATTTTTTTTCTTAAATCAAAACTAAGGTCTGCAAATATGGACCATGAGTTCAGGGTTCAGTGATGAGGCATATCAATTTAAAAGTTTTAGCCAGAGCGGAAGAATCCCAAATTGACTTAGCATTCATGCAATTTTCAAATCATCTCTGGCAATTAATGCAGTTAAAGAAACCCTAAACAACAGTCTTTGAGCTCTGGAACTTTTGCTAAATGAATTCTCCAGGAAATCTATTTCAATCATTTTTACTTTGAGTACTACAAGACCTAGAGACTAGTAGAAGAAAATGTGTCTCAGAAGGAAATTGGATAATACTTGGTAAGGGAAAAAGTCATGACGGGTAAAGAAAACAAGTGGATTGCAATTTCAGTGAGCCAACAAGTACAATGGGTTTAAGGCACAATGGTACATAATTCTATGATTTTTCAACTTAAATCAGTTCTTTCCTGTACAGCACACTGTTGTAAATAAATGATTCAATCCTTTTTTTGAGATACATTTGTACTCTTGGATTGTAAATATTACATTATTGACTGGCTGCTTTACTTGGTATAGTGACTAATTATGATGTTCCATGCAGCATTTTATCGTTTTGAACGAGCACATTTACAATCTCCACTATCACTCATTACTAAACATTTGCGAAGCTACTTTTTTAAAGTCAATCATTCAGTATTTATCGTATTATGCGATTCCTATATGTAAATTATTCTATGATGACTAACCTCATGTAATGTAACCACACCAGTTGAAATGTGTCTGTGTACTCATTGGAAAACCACATTCCTCGTAGTTTCAGTTTCAAATGAACTGATAGTAACTAATTACTAATCACTGAACAACACATGCTGAAATCATTCTTAAATTTCGCTCTCATTTTCTACTTTTGACATTTCTGCTCTGTGCAGGAAATAGTTGACGTAATTTTCTTTGACCATCCTCCTGTCTCCCAGCACCTCCATCACCAAATGAATATGTGATGTTGTGCGATACATCTCGTGTAGGTGCTTGGAAAGTGCAATGTTGTTTGTAGATCATACCAGAAGGCTTAAATGCCCTTTAGTAGTCTGGACCCATAGACTGCAATTTTCAAATCAAACTAGATATTGCATAATGAAAAACTTGTTATTGTTTGGCAGTGCTTTTGTTATAGAACATACTGAGATTAAAGTCAAGGTGGGTCACATTAATGATAGAATCTTAGAATCTCTACAAGCCCTTCGGCCTAACAAGTCCGCACTGACCCTCGGAGAATCCCACCCAGACCCAATAACCCACCTAATTTACACATCCCTGAAACGCTGCAGGCAATTTAGCATGGCCAATCTACCTAGCCTGCAAATCTTTGGACTGTGGGAGGAAACCGGGGCACCCGGAGGAAACCCACGCAGACACGGGGAGAATGTACAAACTCCACACAGCCTGAGGGGTGGAATCGAACCCGAGTCCCTGGCGCTATGAGGCAGCAATGCTAACCACTGAGCCACTGTGCCGCCCCTTTTCTTTCTTTAATTTTCAAACAAACCTTTGGGTGTTAAACTGTTAATTTAGTTTGTCAGTTTACGTCAGCCTAAGTCTTTCCATTCTTCGATATTGCTGTTGGAATGATTTTAAAACCATCCATTATCACAGTAGGATGCCTGCCATTTCACAGTTTGGAAGATTTACTAAAACCTGACATTAGAATGTTTGACTCAGTATTTCATTATCCAACCTAATTTTGCATACCAGGAATCGGAATGCTCAAAATTCTTTTAAGAGTGTATCTCTGCTTACATTTGTTTTTCGGTAAAAAATAGCTTGTGAAATATAAGATTGATACTGTTGTTTAGAAGGATTGCAGGACCTGAACTGCTAAATTGTTTTCTCTTCAGTGATGCTGCCCCACCTGCTGAGTTTTTCCAGAAATTTGTTGTTGATTGTCTCAGACCAAATTTGAATTATTTGTTCCATGGTCAGGTACAGGAGGATGCAAATAAGGCAGGTTTGGGGCCTCGGGTAGCATTCAAGAAGCCTTGTCCTCTAGAAAAGCTATAAGGTTTTTGTAAGCTATGTGGACAAGAGACCTGCTGCATGGCTGAATGAATAGCCACAGCGCCTTGCTACAGAGATTCAAATGGGAGGGAAGGGAGAATAGGAATGTGGCTGTGCCAGGGGACAGTATAGTGGAATAGATACTGTTCTCTGTAATGTCAAAGTAGGACACTAAGAGCTTCTTGAAAAGGAGGAGAGAGTCTGAAGTGAACAGCGACCTCTTAGAGAATGAGGCCATGAAAGTAATAGTGGAAAACCAGGAAATGGCAGAAAAATTGAATAAATACTTTGCATCAATCTTTGTGGTAGAAGACACTAGCATTCAAAAAAAAAAATCAAGGAGCAAAATGTGGGGTGGAAATAAGTACAGTAACTTTCACTCGAGAAAATGTATGAGAGAAATTAATGGGGCCAGAAACCAATACATCCCTTGGGTCTTAGGGGATGTGTTCTCCGATATTAAAGGAAGTAATTACTGACACAGGAGATGCAGTGGTAGTAAGTCTCCAAGAATCCTTAGATTCTGGAGGAGTCCTGAGAAATCAGAAAACAACCATAGCAACACCACATTCACCACGTCTGTTCTGAGGAAGGGTCACCGGACCTGAAATCTTAACTCTGTATTTTCCTTCACAGATGCTGCCAGACCTGCTGATCTTTTCCAGCAACTTTGTTTTTGTTTCTGATTTACAGCATCCGCAGTTCTTTCGGTTTTTATTTAAGAAATAGTATGTCGTATTGCTTTGAAGGAAATCTGAACTTGGGGTGGTTAATTTCTTGGAAGCTTACTGGGCAACTAGAGTTTGTCAGCTTCTGTTAAGGGAAAAACAGAAATATTTCGGTATCAGCCAGTGCTGAATTATGAATGGTATTGAAATATATTGTGTATTTTTACATCCAGCTTATTGTAGTCAAAATCGCTGCAGGATCTTACATAGTAAGTTCAGAGTAGGCGGTGCCAAGATTTTTATAAATTAATCATTTTAACCAGGCCAAACCTATGTAAATACACTTTGAAACAAGATGATGATGCTAACATTAACATAATTTTGTATATCATCTATATAACTAACTGCTAATGCTGAAATTACAGTCTAAAAGTAATGCATTTCAGTGAATTTCTTCTGAACAAGTGCTAAATGATAAGGGTAAAACCATACCTATTGAACTGTGATGAAAGATTTACCTAAATTTCGACATGTTCAAATAATTGCTCAAACTCTTTATGAAAATGCCTGTTTGTGAAGGATTTGAATGACCAAAACTCTTTGCTACTGTTCGTAAATTCCTAAAAAAAACTTTTTGCAACCATAAGTTGCTTTTAAAACATAGCCCAACTCATGATCTGCACATTCTAATTACTCATTCAAGTTTGATAAAGGGGCATGGAGGCAGGTTCTAAAATATCTTCTTAATGAACTTCTATATGCTTTTCCATTACAAGTACATTGCAGGGCTGTGGGGAATGGAGCTAATTAGATATCCCTTTGTGGTGGCCCTGATTGGAGCTTAAAGGGTTCAGTACACCGAGTTTAGGGTGATACTTTTCTATGATGTGGAGGTGCCGGGGTTGGACTGGGGTGGACAAGGTCAAAAGTCGCACAATACCAGGTTATAGTCCAACAGGTTTATTTGAAATTACAAGCTTTCAGAATGCTGCCCCTTCGTCAGGTGAAGTGAAGAATAGCATACAGTCACACATTATATAGGCAGAGAGATCAATGGGCAGAGAGGTCAAAAGATCATGCAAGTGGTGTGAGTGGAACGTTGAATAATAAGTCTCTGCAGGTGGTCAAAAATGTCAGACAGTGTGAGTAAAGTGTTAAAGACTGAACAGTAAGTGAAGGGTTGACCTATGATCTAATTATAAAAGGCAGAGAGAGAAATAGAAAAATTTAAAAATAAGGTGGTGCATAGAGACAAACCAAATGGCTGGAATAACATGATAGGTTTAAGAGTCATGTGACATGGGTTTAACCAAAGTAACACGTAGTCCAAAACTGTACAGACTAATTAAAGAGATCATAACAAGTTACTGGTGTTGAAACAGGACAGAAAGGAAGATTGTACAAATACAGAACAGTGTGGTGGGGTTACATGTAGCGCGGCATGAACCCAAGGTCATGGTTGAGGCTGTCTTCATCGGTGTTGAACTTGGCTATCAGTTTCTGCTTGGCAATTCTGTGTTGTTGTGGATCTCGAAGGCCATGGGGATGCTTAACCAAAGATCGGAGGCTGAATGTCCTTGACCACTGAAGTGTTCCCCGACTGGGAGGGAACATTCCTGTTTGGCGATTGTTGCACAGTGTCTATTCATCTGTTGCTGTAGCATCTGCATGGTCTCGCCAATATACCATGCCTCAGGGCATCCTTTCC
The DNA here is from genome assembly GCA_024137785.1 of Ginglymostoma cirratum. Taxonomy (NCBI): domain Eukaryota; kingdom Metazoa; phylum Chordata; class Chondrichthyes; order Orectolobiformes; family Ginglymostomatidae; genus Ginglymostoma; species Ginglymostoma cirratum. The sequence goes on along the minus strand of JAHRHZ010000040.1, from coordinate 33,347,735 downwards.
TACAGTGTATGAGGTCAACAACATTGCCTGAGCCACATGAGTATCTGCTGTGTACGTAATGGGTGGTGTTCCCAGGGCGATGGTAGTATCCATGTCAATGATCTAACATATCTTACAGAGGTTACCGTGGCAGGGTTGTGTGGTGTTGTGGTCAATGTTGTCCTGAAAGCTGGGTAGTTTGCTGCAAATTCTTAAACCTATCATAATCTAGTCATTTGGTTTGTCTCTGGCACCACCTTATTTTTAATTTTTTGTAATGATCTTTCTGCATCTTAAGTGGATTAAAGGTCATCTCCTTCACTTACTGTTCACCTATTGACACTTAACTCACACCGTCTGACACTCTTGGTTACCTGTAGAGACTTATTTTTCAACACTCCACTCACACCGTTTGTATGATCTTTTGATCTCTCTGCCTATAAATTCTGTGCCTGTATGCTATTCTTCATTTCACCCGACGAAGGAGAAATGCTCCGAAAACCCCTTGATTTCAATTAAACCTGTTGGACTATAACTGGGTATCGTGATACTTTTCTAGTCGGAGTTTTATTCACAATTCCCTGTCACAAAATTCAAACACATCAATTATTTGTTCCCTTTTTTGTTAAAACAACCTGTTCGGTCATGGGTTTGAACCCAGTCTTGCTGGCTCACTGCCACTGTCACAAGACCCTCTTGTTCCCAGCATAAATATTTTTAATCAAACTGTTCCAGAATGTCACTGGCCTTCTCACTCAGAGATGGGAACAATACCACTGTGCCTCCAGAACCTTCAAGGATTAAGAGCTTTTTCCCAGCAAAAACTCAATTGTTGCACAATTATCACTTAATAAATATGTGATCACCACTTGTTTTCTAGTTTCATTTGACATCCCTGCCAGCCGTCTGTACAACTGGCAGTAGCTCTTTTCTGTATCATGTGATTCAGTACAATTTTCTACAATCAGTTAGTGTAGCCAGCTACAGACATAGACCTGTGCCAAGAATAAACTAGTATTTCAGGGAAATGCCAGTCAAACGTTGGGTGTACAAATGTGCTGTCAGAATGAGACGACTTAGCCTTTACAATTGTACAACAGTTTCTATCATGCACAGTAGAATCCAGTAGCCTTGCAGAACTCTGTCATCGAATACAGATGTGAAAAGGGGGCAGAGCATTGCATCTTCATGTCAGCAACAACAAATGTTTAGTAAAGTAAAAGCACCTGTGAATGGAAACGCATGGTGTGGTCTTAATCCAATACAAGTGTTTGAAATGAATTTGTGTTGAGGTCAATGAAGAGTTCCAGAACACTAATCCAAATGTTTTTTTCTGTCTCTGTCTTTGCCACAATATGCAGCATCTGAACGACTGGAACTCCCAGAATCCAGACTGCCTTCTGCTTGTAATTAAAGAACTGGTGCAGCAGTACCACAAATACCAATGTGATCGACTCCACGAGAGCTCACGTCTAATGTTTGAATATACAGCACTGCAGGAGGGTCCTGAATTTGGAGACAACATGGAAATCTATGCAGGAAGAAAGAATAACTGGGTAAATTTGTTGTTTAATAGGCATTAAAGAGGAAAGAACTCAAGCAATTTTTTTTGTTTCCAATAGTACCAACTGTAATCAGAGGATTACAATATCATTACTTCAGTACTGTTTAGGTCTATGTCTTCTCCATCTCAAAATCCTGATTTTGTTTCTAACTTATTATTTTAATGTAAAAAGTATTATTTTCTTTTTCATTCATGACTTGTATTCATTACTGGCCAGGCCTGTATTTATTACCCGTCCCTTATTGTCTGGAAGCCATTTAAGAGTCATTACATCGCTGTGGGTCTGGAGTCACTAGTAGGCGAGATCTTGTGAGGATAGCAGATTTTCTTCCCTAAAGGGCATTAGAACCAAATAAGTTTTTACCACAATCAACAGTGATTTACATGGTTGCCATTAGGCTAACTTTTGGTTACAGTTTTTTTTTAACTCAAATGTCGCCATCTGCTATGGTGGGATTCAGTCCACATCCCAGAACATTAGTCTGGGTCTTTGGATTACTACCCCAGTGACGTTACCACTAAGCTGCTACCTCCTGTATTTCACCAGTATTTGATAGTGAAGGGTGTTTTGTTGCTGACTTAAGAGCATGCTATTATTCCACAGATCAGCCTTGTCATATCATAAAGACTAGAAAGAAATCCTCACAACCAAAGTGCTGTTGTTATTATTAATTACAATATTTGTGTCATATCTGGAATCTACAATCATGCATATTAAAGCTTAGAATTTTGAAATATATTTGCTAAAGTGTATCTGATACTGTCAAAGGTACAATGATTTTTGTTCCGCCTCCTGTGGTACTTCAGTACCAAATACATCACCAGAATCAGATGTACATATTTTTAACAAAACAGAAATTCCTTGACAATTGCTGGATTCTGCTTCTGATTGTTTCAGATTTCCAGCATTCACAGATCTTCGTTTATTTTGGTAAATATTTTTAGAGAGTGTATGTTATAATTATGTTAGGGAAGCACTGTGTTATTTGGCATTGTTTGGTGATACAATTGGTAACTGTATTTTCAGAATGGCAGAGAGATTTGCATTTGGAAGTGTGAAAAAGATGATTTACATTTAATTAAATGTAGGAAGTATCATTATATCTATTGGGCATTTGGATAGGGAAAAATTAGCTGCACTTCTTTGTCCAGAATAGCAAGAAGCATTCAGAGTATTGTTACAGTTCTGCCCGTCCAGACAAGTAGAATGTGGTGTTATGGTCTGGATCAAACCCCCTCAAAATATATTAAGAAGATAGCATTGATTCTAACTTTTCCTTATTTTAAAGGGCAGTGCCAGTCATTGTGTTCCAGATGCAAATCAATTGGTCATACTACCAATCTTGAAGCAAAACATACTTTATTCATACACTATGGTTAGAATACAACTAAAGAAGGAAGAAATTGGAATAACTTAACGCTATGGAAAAAAACTTAACAGAATAATAGATTATTTAACTGCTAAACAGTAACTTCGAATATTGTATCGTCCCATTCAGTAAAATAGATTGTATCACAAGCAGTTTTCCAGTCTAGGAAAAACAAAGAGAAAACTGTGTGTGTGTGCTTATCTCCTCTGTCTTAAAACCTCCCTTCAAAAGAAAAGGGCATAATACACTCTTAAAGCCATTGTATTGTCAATGTAACTTACACATCCAACTTGTGCCTCAGTGCATTTAAAAAGGCTTAGAGTATCAGGATAAAAGTAAAATACTGTAGATGCTGGAAATCTGAGACAAACTGAGAGTACTGGAGAAACTCAACAGGTCTGGCAGCATCTGTGGAGAGAGAAACCAATGCACTTTGAGTCTGATATGACTGTTCTTCAGATCTGAAACCAACACACAGAATGTGGGAGAAACTTAGCAGTCATAACGTTTCTTAGCTCTGAAGAAGAGTTATACCAGACTCAAAATGTTAACTCTGTCCACAGATGCTGCCAGACCTGCTGAGTTTGTCCAACGCGCTATATATTTATTATATCAGAGTTGATCCATTCACTGTAGAAATATCCATTTTCTGAGCTGTTTGAATAACTGTTCCACTTATGTGAGTCATATTGAGTTATTTCTTTTCAGTGGTGACTCTAATATATTGCCTGTAAGGATGTGGAAAAATTGAATGCCGAAAAGTCAGACTCTTCAGTCGTGGATGGTCATGAGGTGGATATAAAACGTTAGCTTTCTCAGTGCTGCTCATATCTGATGAAAGAATAAAGATATAAGCATCATAGAGAGAAATTCAGTGATAGCTGGGGTGGAAGGGGAAAAGTTAGAGATGTGTTTTAGGCCATTTGAGAATGCCAGAAATAGAGGTGGAAATGATGGGCAGGGTAGCAGAGAAAATTCCCTTTCATTTAGATATGAAAAGGTCTGTGAACTTCCCAGCTTTGGTATCTGCAGTTGTATAGATTTAGATTATTTGATCACGCTGGAAGAATGACAAACCCAGATACACAGTAGCTATGCATGGATATATATTACATAGGTGTGCATTATTTTATTTCCCCCTTTTCTCATGCCTTGAGACAAACAATGTACATGCTTATGACTATTTTTATGTCTATTCCTGGAATAGGTCACTAGCCTGCTGTCAGAAGTCACAGCTTGAGGGACACCATTTCACAAAAAACATAGCTGGCCGTGAAATTCTCCTGTTTTAATTACCTGCCCTTGGCGTATTAGAAAGGTTTACAGGTTGATAGTTAACTTGTTTGGCCACATTATGAATGCAAGTTCCACAGTCAAACAGTCCTGAAATAGGATTTAAACTTCTGAGCTTCTCTGTCACAAGACCTTCGATCAATGCTGGTGTTTTTGATTCACTCCAGCCCTCTCCTATTTTTTTTTTTCTTCATATCTGCCATCATAACTGTCAATGCCGTTAGCCCTCTTCTGTTCCTTTTCCCCCCTTAAATGTATCTATAATTGTCAATCCAACCATTTTATGTGCAAGAGAGATCCACATTCCTACTCCCCTTTGGGTAAAAGAGTTTCTTCTAACTTCTTGCTGACTGCTGTACATAGCCTCTAGATTTTATCTATTGCACAAGAGAAAACTTTCTTTCTGTGTCCACTCTATTCATAATTTTAAAAGGCTTTGTTAGGTCACCTGTCAGCAGTCTTTCTTCAAGAAAAAGAATCCAACTCCTTGATACTTTCTCAATATACATGTATCTCCATGCATTTCTGTTACCATCTTTGTAGGGTTTCTCCACAAGCCCTCCGGTGTCTCTATATTCTTCATAAAATATGTTAAGACAGACAAGGGCGTGTAGTTGCAGCAGGAGTTGTTTTGCCTCTGTGCTTCAATGGGCATTCCATCTGCTCCAGCAGCCTTGTTCTTAGCTGGCAGATGGCCTTCTCCACTTCATTCCGGGCTGGGGAGTGGCTGAGCTCACAGTGTGTCACATCCAGTAGGATACAGCCAAGGAAGCTCGGATTGACAACAGAGCCCTGGTTGACAAGATCTCTGAAGTGCTCCCCCCAGTGTTGTTTGATGACTTCTTTGTCTTTGACAGGAGTCATTCCACCCTTGGCCAGCAGTGGGATGGGGCCTTGGGTGCTTGGCCTGTAACAAGTCTCGACAGCAAAGAAGGAATCCTGTACATTATGGTTGACAGACATTCATTGGGCATTCAGTGCTTTCTCCACCCACTGCTGGTTCGTTGTTGGACCTTGGCCTTCAGTCACCTGTATGTTATCTTTTTCTCTTCTGAGAGAAGAGCGGTTGCTGTTTTGCATTCAGAAATGCCATGTGCTTCCAGCTTATCAGTTCCTGGATCTCTTGATCATTCCCATCAAAGTAATCTTGGATGTTTCCTGGTTAAGTGACCGACTGAGTTTTTGCAGGCTTTGGTGGAATATCTCCACCTCCAGTGTGCCAGCACAGTCTTTGGCTGCCTAAGGAAAAGGGTGTTTGAGGACAACAACATAAGATCCAACACCGAGATCATGGTTTACAGAGCTGTGCTGGTTCCCACCCTCCTATAGTGCTCTAGGATATGGACTGTATGCAGCAGACGTAAAGACGCTGGAGTAGTACTACCAACGCTGCCTGCGCAAGACCTTGAAAATGACTGGGAAGCCAGATGCACCAACACCAGCATCCTCAACCAGGCCAACATAACATCTCCAGCATCGAGGCCTCGATCATCCTTAACCAGCAGCGATGGGCTGGGCATATCGTCCACACGATCGACTCAAGACTCCCCAAGCAGGCGTTCTACTCCCAGCTCTGAAATGGCAGGCAAGCCCCTAGCGCACAGAGGAAACACGTCAATACTACCCTCAAGGCCTCACTGGGACTGACACCTAGAAATCACTGGCCCAAAACCGTCCAAAGTGAAGGAGGAGCTTCCAGGAAGGCATTGAGCATCTTCAGACTTGCTGTTGGGAAAAAGCAGAAGCCAGGCAAAAACGACGAAAGGTGAGTGCTGCTGCACCAACACCCCACCCACCCCTTCCACAACCACCTTCTGCCCCAAGTGTGGCAGAATCCATGGAAGCTGCATCAGTCTCTACAACCACCTACAGGTTCACTCTGCGAGTGGAAGAGAGTCATCTCGTCTGCAAGGGACCGCCAATGACGATGATGAAAATATGGTGACTAGAATTGCAGACAGTGACAGGTTTGATAAAAGTTTGATACAGCCCTTAAAAGAGACTATGACTCTGTGACAAGCGAGGTGTGACAAATCCAACATTGAAAGTCTCATCACAGTGCCATCTACAGGAGTTCCACATATTGAAAAAAGTGTGGACTATCGAAGGACTGCCTTAAGTACAAAATTGATGCATTATATTTAATCTCGTTAGCTGTAAACGTCACTTTTTTAAAAAATTACTTCACTTCAGTTTTTATATCATTTAGCCCATTGGGATCTTTTAGAAAAGTAGTTACTTCCAATCGCGCGCTCTTTGTTCCTGATGAAGGTAGTAAACGGCTTGGTCATTTTTACTGCATACAAGGGAAAGTATGAAAACTCTTTAGTTTCCACACGTTTCCTCTGTAACCTTAAGTCCTTTTTGTTAGGACAACACGTGATGAGAGGCAAAAAACAACTTTGTTATTCTGTACTTAATGATGTTAGGTGTTCTGACACTACTGCTATGAAGGTAATACACTTCATTATCAGAAATATTGTCCTTCACGTTGCTTGTTACATCATGTCCCATCTACTTTATCTCATGGTTTCAGTAGGCATTCACCATTTATCGATTTGAAGAAGAAATGAGAGTTGTTGTGGTGCACTAACTAAGTTTCCAACCTCAATCTTAATTATATTTTGCTTCACAACTGTCGCTGCATCTAGAATTAATTTTGTGTGAAGTGTTTTGAGATATTTCTGAGACACATAGGAAATATATGAATTTTATGTGCTGTATTGGGGAAGCTTTGTTGAAGAATGTTTAGATTGGTAGTCTTGGAAAAGTTTTTTTAAAAAACCCAGAACACGATAACATGTCATTTCCTTCTGTTCAGACTCTGGGCAAATGCCAAATGACTTCCTTTGTTGAGTTGCCAATGACCTTAATGCTCTTTGAAAATTATAAAACATGTTTCTGGTCATAAATGTTTCAGTTTGCCTGTAATTCTTCCAAATCTGTGGCATGTACTTTTTCACATCCCGTTGTGTTTTTTTCATTGAATTACGTATTTCCTTATAGACTTTTCATTTGAACTTACTAAATCCTTAACAGAAAAGGAAATGGACCGATTCAAAAGCAGTTAAGAGCAGTAAGTCATAAGACATGCAGTCAAGGATTATACTCCATTGTTACAAGTGCAGAGCTTCCCAAACATTTTCCAATTGTGATCTCAAATGGAGTGTTGAAAATTTTCACGACTCCCCAAAGGGAATTGTGACTGAAGTAATGAGGAACATGGAGATCAGGTGCTGTGCCAGTGGGAACACGGTTGTTATGAGTAGATCAGGGCTCAGTGGTGGCAATTGCTGCCCTGAGAGCTTGGGACCCCAAAACTTCAACTTAGAACTCCACTTGGTGTCCTGTCCCTAACTTGGGAAAGACCTATACTGGGAGATACGTGTGCTATTCATACATAGAAGCATTTTTATAATAGGAAATTAACAATAAATACACATCCATTTATGGCAGAGTGTTTCCAAAGACTGCTCCAGCAGCCTCAAGAAAGTGTGTTGGTAAATCCCCAATGATCTACCTTTTAACATTGTCCTCTTCCTTATACACAAAGCGTAACATATCCCAAAGTGTGGGCTCAGTTGTACTGCTTCACCATCTTGCTCTATTCTGCCAATATTTCTCAACTGTCACACTCCTTATCTGGATTTCTGTCTTGATTACTTGCGATTTAATATTGCCAAGACTGAAACTGTTGTTTTCAGCCCTGATCTCTCATTCTGTACCAACTACCTTCCCTGTTCTGTCTGAACTGGATTAGAGTCATTGAGCTTTATAGCACTGAAAGAAATTATTGCCCACTGTGTCCCCACCATTCGTCCAGTATCTACCTACTTTAGTTCTACTTTAGCCATTAGCTTGCAGCCTTGTCTGAGAATTCATGTCAGGACCCAAGCAATCTCTTTCTTTGACTTCTGCAGCAGTCTGGGATACATCTCATCTGGGTCTGGGAATTTATCCAACTTCCAGCCTGCTGAAACCGCAATTTTCTCCTCCTTCCCAATTGATGTATATCACAATCCACCTCGATTTCTATACCTATGCCATTCATCCCTATCATGAATACAAATACAAAATGTTCATTTAAAATTTTATCTACATCTTCTAGCTCCACACAGTTTGATGCTTTGGTCCCAACTGGCCCTGCACTTTTCCTAGTTATCATTTAGCCCCTGATATATTTGCAAAATGCTTTTATACTTTCCTTTATGTTACCCGCCAGTGTTTGCTCATGGCCTGTCATAACATTCCTAAGTTCTTTCTTGAGTAACTCCCTGCAATTTCTGTAAGTCTATAGGGCTTCCAATGTTTTGAGCCCCGCCCCCACCATCGACATAAACTTCACTTTTGTTTTCTTTATCCAATCCTTGATATCCGGGCTTCTTTGGACTTGTTGGTCCCACCCTTCACCTTTACAGGAGCAAGTTGGCCCTGCACACTCACCACTTCCTTTAATGTAGATATTTAAATATGCCGAGTGTTGAGATTGCAGTTGGTGGTTGAATACAATTTTGCTTCTGTTGATGGTCCCATAAGCCCCCTGGATGGTTTTTACATTCCTAGATCTATTCAAAGTCTATCCCATTTAATATGATGTAGTGCCACACAACACAATGTAGGATATATTCAATTTGATATATTCAATATTCCAGGAAACTGGACCTTGTCTCCAAAATAGCAGTGTGGTGGTTATTCCTACTGGTAGTGTTGACAGCTTGGCTAAGGGTGCCACTAGTTCTGGAGCATGAGTCTTCAGTACAGTTGCTGAAGTGTTGTCATGGCTATAGCCTCTGCTGTGTCGAATGTCTTTTCCCATTCCTTGGAATCACATGGAGTGAATGAATTTTGTTGAAGACCAGCATCAGTGATCTTGGGGACCTGAGGAAGAGGCTGAGATTGATCTTCTACTTAGCACTTCTGGCTGGAGATGATTGCAAATGCTTTCAAATTCTTCCTATTTACTTGCTGTATGTATTATGTGCTCTTGGTATGAGTATACCCAAATCTCTCTGAACATTGACATTTAGAAGTTTCATGGTTTTGTGGATTTTTTTTTGGTAAATTAAATTCTGCTTCTCTATTCTTAGTCTCAAAGTGAATAATCTCACTGTTGCCCACTCATTTAATCTAAAACTCTTTTCAGTCTCTGTGTCTTCTTCACCACTTGCTTTTCCAAATAACGTTTTCTTGTTCTTTTCTTGTTTGCAAACTTAGATACATTATATTTGGAGCCCTCATGTAAGCCATTAATACAGATCATAAATAGATTAGACACAAGTAACCTTGCAGTACCCCACCGTTAACTGCTTACCAACTCAAAAGAATGCCTTGTTTCTTCCAGTTCTCTGTAATGGTGAATCCTCGTTCTATGTTATCCTCAATCCCATGAGTCATGATTTTCTGTAATATCCTTCTCATTGAGTCGTAGAGACCTACAGAAACGACCTTTCGGTCCAATTTGTCCATGCTGACCAGATACCCTAAACTGATCTAGTCCGATTTGCCAGGATTTGGCCCATATCTCCATAAATCCTCCTCCTTCATATACTTTTAAACGTTGTATTGTACCAGCCTCCGCCATTTTCTCTGGAAGTTCATTCCATACATGCACCACTCTCTGCATGAAAATGTTGCCCTTTAGGCCCCTTTTTAAAATCTTACCACTGTCACCTTTAAACCTATGCCCTTTAGTTTTGGCCTTCCCTTCCCTAGGGAAAAGACCTTGGCTATTCATCCTATCCATGCCCCTCATGATTTTATAAATCTCTAGAAGGTCACCCCTCAGCCTCTGATACTCTAGGAAAATAGCCCCAGTCTATTGAGCCTCTCCCTATAGTTCAAACCCTGCAATCCTGGCAACATCCTTGTAAATCTTTCTGAACCCTTTCAAGTTTCACAACATCTTTTCCTTTAACAGGGATACCAGAATAGCATGCAGTATTCCAAAAGTGGCCTAACCAGTGTCCTGTACAGCGCAACGTGACCTCCCAACTCCTGTGCTCAATGCACTGACCAATAACTGCATCAGTACCAAACACCACCACCTCTACCTTGTTTACCTACAACTCCACCTTCTAAGAACTATTAACCTGCATCCCAGGCTCTCTTTGTTTGGTAATACTGCCCAGGACCTTACCATTAAGTGTAAAATGCAGCACCTCACATTTATCTAAACTAAATTCCATTTGCCACTCCTCGACCCATTTGACCAGCTGATCAAGGTCTCTGTTAAATGCTATCAAATGTCTTTATCCTTTTTATTAGTTACATCCTCAAAAAATCTCCAACTGATTTGTTAGACATGATTTCATTTTCTTAAATCCATGTTGCATCTGGTTAATCATAATATAATTTTATAAGTGCTGTGTTAACACATTACCTAAAAATGGAACCAAGCAGTTTACCTTTGAGATAACAAGCATGGGGCTGGATGAACACAGCAGGTCAAGCAGCATCATAGGAGCAGGAAAACTTGACGTTTCGGGCCTAAACCCTTCTTCAGAAATGGGGGAGGGGAAGAGGGTTCTGAAATAAATAGGGAGAGAGGGGGAGGCGGATAGAAGATGGATAGAGGAGAGGAGGCAGACAAGTCTGAGAGGTGGGGATGGAGCCAGTAAAGGTGAGTGTAGGTAGGGGGGTAGGGAGGAGATAGGTCAGTCCAGGGAGGACGGACAGGTCAAGGGGGCGGGATGATGTTAGTAGATAGGAGATGGGGGTGTGGCTTGAGGTGAGAGGAAAAACAGGGTTAGGGAGGTGGAGATGAGCTGGGCTGGTTTTGGGATGCGGTTGGGGGAGGGGAGATTTTGAAGCTTGTGAAATCCACATTGATGCCATTGGGCTGCAGGGTTCCCAGGCTGAATATGATTTGCTGTTCCTGCAGCCTTCGGGTGGCATCACTGTGGCATTGCAGGAGGCCCAGGATGGATATGTCATCTGAGGAATGGGAGGGGGAGTTGAAATGGTTTGTGACTGGGAGGTGCAGTTGTTTGTTGCGAACTGAGCGCAGGTGATCTGCAAAGCCGTCCCCAAGCCTCCGCTTGGTTTCCCTGATGTAGAGGAAGCCACAACGGGTACAGCGGATGCAGTATACCACAGTGGCAGATGTGCAGGTGAACCTCTGCCTGATGTGGAAAGTCTTCTTGGGGCCTGGGATTGGGGTGAGGGAGGAGGTGTGGGGGCAGGTGTAGCACTTCCTGCGGTTACAAGGAAAAGTGCCGGGTGTGGTGGGGCTGGAGGGGAGTGTGGAGCGGACAAGGGAGTCGCGGAGGGAGTGGTCCCTCCGGAAGGCAGATAAGGGTGGGGAGGGAAAAATGTCTTTGGTGGTGGGGTCTGATTGCAGATGGCGGAAGTGTCGGAGGATGATGCGTTGGATCTGGAGGTTGGTGGGGTGGTATGTGAGAACGAGGGGGATTCTTTTTTGGTTATTATTGCGGGGACGGGGCGTGAGGGATGTGTTCCGGGAAATGCGGGAGACACGGTCGAGGGCGTTCTCGACCACTGTGGGGGGGAAGTTGCGGTCCTTGAAGAATGAGGACATTTGAGATGTACGGGAGTGGAATGTCTCGTCCTGGGAGCAGATGCGGCGGAGGCGAAGGAATTGGGAATAGGAGATGGCATTTTTGCAGGAGGGTGGGTGGGAGGAGGTGTATTCCAGTTTACCTTTGATATTACGCTCATCTATAGTTCACCATTTTCTTCTTTCCCTCACATATTGGGATGATGTCTGTCACCATCCAATGCTTCAGAATTGTTCTAGAATGTAAGAAATTCTGGAAAATCAAAACCAGTGCATTCATCATCTCTATAATTATCTCTTTTATACAGGATGGAAATCATCAGGTCTGGAGATGTTGCTATTTAGTCCCATTAATTTCTTCAGCACTTTATTTATACTTTTTTTTAAATTCCTCATTTTCAGCCAACTCTTGTTTCTGATTATTTTCTGGAATGTTCCTTTCTGATTTTGGGCCGATAGGCAGATGCAGAGTATTTGCCTCAGATGTCTCCACTGTCCCTTTGTTCCACATAATAATTTTAGCTGTCTCTATCTGTAATGGCCCCATGTTTATTTTTACTCATCTCTAATTAATGAACTTATAGAAATGTTTGCTGTGTGTTTTCATGTCACTAGCTAATCTATCTATCTTTTCTTCTCTTTTTGCTCATGAAGTTCTCCCAATCCTCAGTCTTTCTGGCAACGTTGTGACCTTTCCCCTTTCATCTTTAATACCTTATGTTTGTTTGAGCATTTTTTTCATTGCATTATTGTGTTTAAGAAATGTGCTTTATTACATATTGTGTATTAATCTTTAAAAGCTAAGCATTGTTTGTCTACCATCATATATTTGATTATAGTTTCCCAATCGATAAAAGTTTTGGACTTCTTAGATTTTTATATTGAATTTGAAAATAATTCCGTGAGTTTAGGTCGCTCTGCCTGACATTGCTTTACTAGCCTCATGTCATGATGCTATTAAATATTAAAACAAAAAACAATAAAACTACCTTCTGTACAACTCATTAACTAGTCATTCACATTATTACTGCTAACTTGGTTTGTCCACTCTACTTAGAGTAATCCTGGGAATCATTATTTTATTATGTTTGTTACTGTTGTTCTAATTTTCTGATACACTGCCTTCCACTACAAGTATTGTTGGAGGTTTGTAGACAATCTGTACTAATGTTTTCTGCCTCTTAAGTAAATTGGGTTGTGTTCCCAGATAATTATATACATATAATTGCTATCATCACAGGTCCTACATACAATATTCAGGAACAAAAACAAAGTTGCTGGAAAAGCTCGGCAGGTCTGGCAGCATCTGTGGAGGAGAAAACAGAGTTGACGTTTCGGGTCCGGTGACCCTTCTTCAGAACTCTGAGGAAGAGTCACCGGACCCAAAACGTTAACTCTGTTTTCTTCTCCACAGATGCTGCCAGACCTGCCAGGCTTTTCCAGCAACTTTGTTTTTGTTCCTGATTTACAGCATCCGCAGTTCTTTTGGTTTTTACTACATACAATATTGATTCTCTAGGGGAGGCAGTAGCTTAATAGCAATATCTCTGAGCCCAGGACATGAGAGTCTGAGGACGTGTTTGAATCCCACCACGGCAGATGGGTGGATACCTGGGTGGGATGCTGTTCAGTGGGTCGGTGCAGACTCGTGTGCCTATATCCCCACAACAATTAGAGATGTGTAATAAATGCTGTGCCCAGCCAGTGATGCTCACGTCCATTTTTTTTTATAAAAACTACTGGACATAAACTACTCTCTACATAGGAAGCATTACTTAGCTAACTTTCATGCTATTCCCACCACACCTTGCTATAATGATTGGAAGTATAATAAATTCAGACACACTGTAGTTCACTAATCTGCCCAACAAAGCTTGAAAGAATTTACAGTGAAAATTTCTGAAAGCTTAATGTTGTACAATAAGTTTAGGTTTGTAATTGTTCTCTTACCACAGTGAAATCATGGGAAATAAGAATAAGGCATTGAGTTCCAAAGCAGAAACAATAATTCAAATTATGCCAAATTAATTTGAATAAAATTAGGCCATCCTATTAAACAATTATTGGCAATATCTCTTATTTGAAGAATATTGACGATGCGATCCAAAGTTACAGGTTCTTAGCTTGTATAAATATGTATACCATTAAATATCAAGACTTGCCTTGAAACAAGGCTGTGATGAGGTGATATATATGGGATCCTGCTCAAAATTGTGGTTAGCACAGCATATTTTTTAGTCAGTGGAACTCTCATTGGCAGTAACCCAGTAATAATAGTTATAATAATAGATTTCTCTTTTACAGTGCTGTACTGACTTTATTTCTATAATTTGAACATTTTGCTGCATTCTGCTGTACTTGGCAATCTGAAAACACTGGCTATTTCATGGAAATACATTTATTGAAGTGCAGTTAATCATTAATTCATATTATTGCCAAAGCCATTTCAGATTGTTACACACTATAGTTAACGGTTCTTTTTGGCACATCGAGAAATTATCTGTTTAGAATAACCCAACAATAACTTGTACTTGTATGGGGTGTATAAGGTCATAACTATCGCCTAAGTTAGCAAAAGAGAAGCTAAGTAATGTTGAGGATGGCTAAGACATGAGGGTTTAAGGCTCAGTTTGGCCTCAGATAGACTCCAGGCATTGTGCAGTGCTCTTCAAAGAGGTGACCAGATAAAGAATGAATTTCGTGGTTTGGGTATGCAGTTTTGTTTGGTGAGAGCAAAGTGGCTGTGATGGTTAGGAAGAGGTGGAAATATTGGCCAGGACACGAGGACTCGGTTAGAAAGTTATTTATTTGTCTCTGGAATATGGATTTGAAACCAACTTGAATTAAAGAGAACTTGTAATTTATGTGCTTTTCATTTTTAAAATACAGGTGAAATTGTATCAGAAAGCTAGATATGAACATTCAACTTGATTGTGTTAAGCAATATTTAGTGGGTGTCTCAAGTACTAGCTTGCAGTTTCTAAAACTGAAGGCTGAAATTTCGCTCAAATTGATTGTGCAGAATCAGGAAAATTACTGACATCTCAAACCTGACTTACCAGAAACTTCAGCCTCAGTTGTAATTAAAAATAATAAACAAAGATCAGTGCTTAGGCTCTTCTCCTTCTCACTTCCAGCATACTATCAAGAACCCATAGATGCCAGTGCATGCCACCTCATGCCTCCATCATCATCCCTCATATATTCCCTGCCAATTTATTCTCATGTGCCAAAATCTACTCCTAAATACTTGTAAGTACTTAATTCTTTCAAACACTCAGTTGCTTATAAAATTAAACATTTTGTATTCATAGCCCTATATCACAAATAACTGATCTATTTATAATAACTTGGAACAGTTAATCAAGCTGTGAACTTGCAGGGCTCTCATGATGATGATGGTAGACTAATCGATAACAATAGCACTAAGGCATCGGTTGAAATTGCAAGCGCCAATTCTTTTTCAGCTGAGATTTGCAGTAATCTGCATGTTTTTTTCAGATTTCAAAAGGTGGGGAATTCAAATGACTTTGTAGCTTGAAAGTTCCACTTGTTATGCACATTCATGTCTATTGTTAACAATCTGAAAAGGATCAATGGCTGTAAATGTGAGGTGTTGCATTTTGGCAGGGCAAACCAGGGCAGGATTTATACAGTTAATGGAAGGGCCCTGTGGAGCGTTGCCAAACAGAGAGACCTGGCAGGACAGGTGCATAGTTGCTTGTCAGTGGAGTTGCAGGTAGATAGGGTGGTGAAGAACGCATTTGGCATGCTTGCCTTCATTGGTCAGTGCATTGAGTATAAGAATTGGGATGTCATTTTGTAGCTGTGTAGGACTTTGGTGAGGGCACTTCTGGAATAATGCATACAATTCTGGTCACCCTTCCACAGGAAAGATGTTGTTAGGGTGCAGACAAGATTTAAAAGGATGTTGCGAGGACCGGAGGGTTTGAGTTATAGGGAGAGGCTGAGTAGGCTGGGGCTTTTTTTCCCCGCAGTGTCGGAGGCTGAGAGGTGACCCTGTAGAGGTTTATAAAATCATGAGCGAGCATACATAGGGTGAATAGCCAAGGTTTTTTTTCTAGGGTGAGAGTCCAAAACAAGAGGGCATAGATTTGAGGTGAGGGGGAGGGGAGAGATTTAAAAGGGACCCAATGGGCAGCTTTTTCACACAGAAGGTGGTGCATGTATGGAACAAACTGCCCAAGGAGATAGAGGAGGCAGGTACAATTATAACATTTTTAAAAGACATTTGGATGGGTTTAGAGGGATATGGGCAAAATGCTGGCAAGTGGGACTAGGTCAGATTGGGATGTCTACTCAATGCAAATGAGTTGGACTAAAGGGTCCATTTCCATCTTCTGACTCAATGACTATGACGCTTGACCTGAATAAAGAATTCCAGTTGGGTTAATTTTTTTTAATTCGTAAAGCCCATGGGTCAAGTTTCAGAAACATAGGTGACAAAATTGCTTCTGATTCTAGATAGCTGCACTTTTGAATGTCCTGCTACCTCTAAACCATAGATGTGTGAAATACGTTGTAGCCCCCAACTCCTCTTCCCAGCCCCCACCCCCCCCCCCCACCCCCCAGTGAAAATAGTCAATGCGCGTTTGGGTCTGGATTTTGTGAACCGTTTTGGCCAAGGCATAGAACATGCCCCCTTTGCAAAACATTTTGGTCTAACTTTCCATTCAGATGTTCTGTTCGTATTTAGGGGTAGATGTGAATGTGGAATTCAAAAGTGAAAGAGATAAGCCATGAACATATTGAATGGCAGTATAGGCTGGATGTTGACTTCAGCTCCAATTTTGCATGTTTATATGAATGTTACTTGGAGAAGTTTAAAGTTTACATAAAAATAATCTGGATGTCTTCGATTTTTAAATTGTAATTTTAAAAATTCCTAATGGTATTAAATAATTAGGAAAAGTCAGCATTTTATGTTTATACACTTAGGTTGTTCATAGGGCTTTCCACATGCGTTTGAAATGAAAGTTGTAGTCTGATAAATCATTTGATAAAATCGTATCCAATGTATGCATGGTTACATGATGCATGCTATAATATTTGCAGCCTTGCTTTGTACAGTAGTGTAATTATTCTTTTCCTGTCCATTCACAGACTGGTGAATTTTCTGCCCGTTTCCTTTTGAAGCTCCCTGTGGATTTCAGCAACATACCAACATACCTTCTCAAGGTAAAGTTCCTCCACGTTGTTCATGACAAAATCAAGTTATGCTTAAAACTGATGCGACCATATGCTTTAGTTTTACATTTGATCAGTTCAAGCATCATTAGATAATTAAATAAAGTTGTTTTTTTCCCCAAGAAAATTTATTTTGGATAGATAATTGTTGAGTCTGGTACTGATTATTCATTGGTGTCCCATGTTTGTAGTGAAAGTTAACTGATTTGGTTGGGGATACGGAAAACCGAAGTGGAAAAAATGTAAAGCCAATGAAGACAACAAAGAGGAAAGTGAAAGTAATAAAGAACAGATTAGAATATGAACAAAACATAAAAGAAGTAATATTGCTGAAATTAAAACTGATGAAGGTTGTGTGGTATGTAGATGGATGGATAAACAAAATCTTTCCAAATAAATGGGAAAATTAGAAGTAATAACTCTAGAGTCGTACGGTACAACAACAGTAGTGGATTCCACCGCAGCAGTGACATGTAGTAATATCAAAATATTGCATTCAGGACACCTGTATGGTAAAATAAAGAAACAGAAAGGGGAAAATATACAGAAGTGAGTATGTGTGGAGATGAAATAGGCAAGATTTGCTTGTAGATCAGAAAATTTTTAAAAAGAAACTGTAATTCCAACCGTTGCAAAGTAGAAGTTTTTAAAAGCCTGCTAATGTCTTTGACTACCTGCGTTACCTTCCTAACAAACATATTGAATTTTGCTTGTCAAGAAGGAAAGAAGTGGAGCTGGGTTTAGTTTGTGATTATGAATTAGAAAGGATGGGTGATGTGGGGAAAGAAAACAATTGGGAAAAATCAAACCACGGCTTAGTTGGGTTTAAAATCCCTGACTTTTTATTTAAAAAACGGAGGATAATGAAAAGTCAAAGTTAGAGGTACTACTCTGGGAAAGGGTAGAGTTTGGATGGCTAAGTACATCTGACCTAACATAACTGGGCAAAACATTGATGCAAATGAATTAACCGTGGAAAATATTCAAATGTTCAAAGCAGAGTACCAATTTAATACATGACTAAAGATGAAAAATGTATCATGTGAACAGATGTTTATGATCAAGTCAAGAGATTGAAACTAAACTGAAAATTAAATGTCAGATAAATATTATACAGAAGAAAATTGTGAGGAGTGTAGGAAATGTGGCAAGGTGAAAATGGAGTTTTGGAGGGAATGTAAGAGACTGATATGAAATTGGAAATTATAAGCACTTTTGGAAGTAGAATAAACAGCAAAAAGAAGGTAAACAGTGGTAAGCTGAGGGAGGAGCATTCAGAATTTGGAAGATGAACATTCAGAAATGGAATCAAAATTTAGCAGAATTAAATAGACAAGTCTCCAATCCTGATGTGCATCCCAGGCCTTTGAAGATAATCAGAGAGGAAGTAACAGTGAACTTGATCCACAAATTTTCAATGCTCACTTGACATTCAAATTGTGAGAAGTGACTGGACAATGAAGGATAAAACAAACCAGCTTTAACAAAAATGATAGAAGGGAATGCAGCATAGATTCACAACAATGATGCCAGTGATCAGAAACTTTTTACTGAAAACAACATATTAGTGAGAACATTTCCCAATTTTATCTATATAGTTTTACAGTTTTACTTATGAAGCATTTTGTTATATTGAACAGAGAAGAACTGTTTCTCCTGGTTAGGGAGTTGATGACAAGTAATCATCAGTTTAGTATTGACATTATAGGGAGACTCTTCTTCACACCAAGTTGTTCAGGATAGAAAGCAAATAGTTGATGATAGATACAGACAAAGGGTAGAGAGCTGCATTATGGAATAGTTTAGAATTGTACTAGCAAAGATTTGGCACTGATGCAATGGGCCATGTAGTTTATTTCTGTGCTTTAGGTCTCTATGGTTCGAAAATACATAGAAATATCAGCTATTGGTTTGAAAATTGTACAGAAGTGTTAAATAATCATCATTTTAACTAAAAGACTATCAAGATTTTTGCTTGCTACTGCAGAAAGCCTTTGCAAGACTCACAACTTATTCGAGATTTCTACTTTCATTTTTTTCCGTTTGTCTGGCATCTCTGTACTTTAAGATTTTATTATGAAAACATGCATTTCCTGTATGTTATTTCACATTAGGGCTAAGGGGCTGTCTGTTCCAAACGAAGATGACCAAAGTGTTAATAGATTGCCAATTTCATAGCACTCATCCACTGCCTATCAAGCAGCTCTGGAGCCAACTTGCATCTGACATTTTAGCCTACGTGTCACAATTGGTCTACTGCTGCTGCATCCTTATGTCCAAAGCCAGAAACTCTGAACTGTATTGTTTTCTTTTGGTTCTTTGATATTTAGAGTTATGGAGTTTTACAGCACAGAAGGAGGGCTTTCAGCCCATCCTGTCTTTGCCAGTCTTCAAACATCAATATCCTGGTTTCCACCACTTGGCCCTTAGCCTAGAATGCTAAGTCAATTCAAGTTTTCAGCTAAATATTTCTAAAACGTTGTGAAGGTTCCTGCCTCTACCGCCCTCTTAGGCAGTGAACTCCAAACACCCTGTGCCTCTGGGTGAAAGAATGTTCCCTCACATCGCCTCTAAATCTCCTGCCCCTTCCCTTAAATCTAAGCCCTTGGTTGTTGACCCATCAATTAAATGTAAAATCTTCTTCCTATTTCCCTGTTCAATGCCTTTCAGAATTTTGTACATTGCAGTTAACCTTCTCTGCTAGGAGGAAAGCAACCCCAATCTATCAATTTTCTCTTCATAGCTGAAATGCTGCAGCCTGGAAACATCCTGTTGAATCTCTTCTGCGCCCTCACCGGAGCAATCATATCCTGACTGTTAGATAATAACATTTGCTGTATAAAAACAAGATTTTGTTTACTTTTCATTAGTTTATGCACATATTTGTATGCCTTGAAATGTTGTTTTATGAGGAGAGGGGAACCTGTTGATATCACTAGATCATTAGGATAAATTGATTAATTGACAGGATTGATACAAGAAGTGGGTCTGAAGTGTAGAAGGAGTGGTAAGACTGGAGGTAAGAGGTCTTATGAAGCAGTGGTAGTGTCCTTACCTCTGGACCAGGAGGCCTGGGTTCAAATCCTGCTTGCCCCAGAGTTGTGTAATGACCACTCTGGACAGGTTGAATAGAAAATATATTAGATTGGGTATTAATAATTTCTTCCCCAATATTAAATGTCTTTGATTCTTTCTCAGTGAATCCAATTTGACACTAATGCCTGTATTTTAATTCCAGAGTAGGGTACAAGATTACCTGGCTTTGTAAAGCTTACTTGTGAGAAACTGTCTAAAGCCACTGGAGTTTCATTCCAAGGAGGGTGCTGACCATTAATAGAAACACTATGGTGATAGCTTGCAGGAACTGCTGGCTGCCAAAGGGGACTGTTTAGGCCCACCTCAATGTTCAGAGTTGTAATAAAAATAGTAAAGCAAAACAGTCCTCTACTCTCTTTCTCGCACACACTCCCCATTCATGCCAACAATTACTACCTCATGGCTCCTGATACCCTCCCTGCCAACTTGTGTCAGAACAACAACTGTTCCTACGTTGCTGCAAATTCCCAAGTCCTCATACTGTCTCTGCTCAGTCATGAGCAACTCTCCTTGTGCTTGTTTACCAAGTGCACTTAGTAAGACCAGCTGTCTTTATAAAAATTGAAAGAAGTGTAATGCTGTAAATCGGGAACAAAAAAATCAGAGTTAACATTTCGGGTCTGGTGACCCTTCCTCAGAACTGATGGGAGCTGGGAAAACGTCGGTTTATATGCGGAAAATAGAACTGAGGAAGGGTCACCGGACTCGAAACGTTAACTCTGATTATTTTTTCTTCACAGATGCTGCCAGACCTGCTGAGCTTTTCCAGCAACTTCTGTTTTTGTTCCAGCTCTGTTTATGCTAGCTGAAATTCTAAAGAAATGCCAGCACTACTGGCTAGAGAAACCAGTTCAAACTAGTAAGTTAGTTTAACTGAAACTGCCTTTCCAATTGGCTGTTTCTTTATATCCAAGACTTGAAAAAAGTTAACTTTTAACAGTAAATTATGATTTGATGCTAAACATTTCCAGCTAGAAGGACAAGGGCAGCAGACATATGGGAACACCACAACCTCCAAGTTCCTCTCCAAGCCACTCACCATCCTGACTTGGAAATATATCGCTGTTCCTTTACTATCCCTGTCAGGATCCTGGAATTCCCTCCCTTATGGGTCAACCTACAGCAGGAGGGCTGCAGCGGTTCAAGAAGGCAGCTTACCACCATGTTTTCAAGGGCAACTAGGGATGGACAATAAATCCTGGCCAGCCAGCGATGCCCATATCCCACAAATAAATAGAAAACAAAACACAAACTAGACTAAATTTTATAAAGAAATTAACCCCTTAAATTTAAAGCTAAAAATTTCCTCACACCCCGTCAGCCTGTGTACGGCTGCTTTCAGTAATGTTTTGCTCTCTTTGCTTGCTGATCTGTTTTATTTATTGGAATTGGTTACATTGCTGTAGATATGATCTGACCAGAAGGCAAGAGTTTAATTATGACTTGAACTTTACTCTTTTGGCTGATCATTTTGGCATTTTATTTGGTATGTTGATTGCTATTCTCTGATTGTACGTTTTGAAATCGAAGTATCCCAAAACTCCTAGAGGGAAAACAGGTATTTAATTTAGCAGCTATCACATATTCCAGAGATGTCTTAAAGAATGAATTACATGCTAGTTACTTTGCTGTAGTCTTTTGCTTATTGCATTTGACCACACTATTTCATTTTTTTTTTGGTCTTCTGAGTTTCCCATTATTTTCTAATATGTGCAGTATTTTGTTTGTCTACATTAAATTTCATCTGTTGTTTGCAAATGAGTGAAATGATTTGACTTTGTATATCAACAGACTAGCAATAAAACACAGGAAAACCAAAGAACTTTTCAACAGTTTTATGGGTACATAGTTTATTCTACGGCCACACTCCAGTACATTTTGTTGGTACTAATTATCTCATTGTTTACTATGGTAGATAACAAAAGAGGTTATTTGAGTTCTTTCAGACTATTGTGTTGATCATATAATCCCTTGTCAAAGTTATGATTTCTTAAAAAAAAAGAGTTTATGATATTAACTGGATTTTCAACATTTTTATAGGCATTCTTTCTTTGCTGTTGTCACTCCTGTAGCTGAATCTAAAGTGACCTGTCTTGCTAATTAGCATCTGAATTCAAGATGCATATCTTGTTAGAAGTTTAACTGTTGTTAGTACTTTCAAAAGAAAAGAAAAATACCAGATCAAGGCATTTTTTCCCCCAATGGAACTTGTGAGAAATACCCACTTGATGATTGTGAAATACAGTTAAAGAGTCAACTCTGTAGTTTTTATTGTTTTCAGGCTGGCCTGGTCACTAAAGATCTTGAAAGAGCAAGAATCTGCCAAATGTACATTAGCTAGCATGATTTTTGGCTTTTCTAAGAATGAGTAAATCACAAAGGTTTAAATGACAGCGTCATAATTGTTATTTAAAAACTGGTTGATGGGAACCATGCTTAGAGTAGAGTCTAGCCACATTAACTCATTTCTGTCTCCTCCACAGTTTTAAATGTATTGTACCTCCATAAGTTTTGTATCCATCAGCCATAATTGGAAATTATTACAAACCACTGTGGTTTGAAATGCCTTCTGAAAAATGCCATGCTGTTATTTACAAAAGTCATGCATATTACACAATATCAGTGCTGTCCAGAAAAGCCTAGGAAATGTCTTGCAATAGTGAATTTAAACCATTGCAAATATAAAGTAGAGGAATTAGGTGTGATATTTGAGTTCAGAAATAGATGGTGTTAGAAAATTTCCAACTCTGTCTCATCATCATCAGCAGCAGCAGCAGCACTATTGTACCTTCATCATTCCTGCATCTTTGAGGTTAACTTGCAGTTAGTACTTATTCTTGTCAAGATTAGTAAGTTCTGTTGATACAGATACAATACAGAGAGGATTTCCTTTGCACTGAGAGTAATGTTATTGTCATTGTCTTTGATAAGAATAGGTTTACAATTTTTCCTAATGAACAACTGGAATCCTTGCCATGATGAAATTAGCTTAAACATTAGAGTACTTGCTTAGTACGCAAGAGGTGGTGGGATTTGTGCCCATTTTCTCCTTTCTGAAGGGGTCTTACAGCACTGTGTTAGTATCCCTGCCTCTAGGACAGTTGAGTCTGTCTCAGAACCATTATTATGACACGTAGAAATGGGTTAATGTAAAAGCAAGGATACCTGCTGTCCATTTAGTTAACCCGGCCAAATTCCACTTTCGTTCACTAGCTAGTAATTCTGACCAGAAAGTGGGAGGAAGATGTTTTGGAAAAATTCAGGTTATCTATACTTTGGGCAAATAGGCTACTTGTGGTTTATATTTCAATATTCACCTGACAAATTTGATTTGGAATTTTTTTTATTTGTTTTGGCAGTTTTGCTCAATTGTCAAAGCCACTCGGTCAAAATACCGGAATTCCCTCCCTGATGGTATTATGGATCAATCCACAGCAGGTGGACTACAGTTCAAGAAGACAGCTCACCACCTTTAAGGGCAACTGGGGATGGGCAATAAATGCTATTCAGCCAGTGATGCCCACATTCCCACGAATTACTTAAAAAAGACATGAATGATTGGCCTTCTGGGATTTCAAGTCTAAAGATTGTAGGTAAAGTGTGAATAAATGCTTTAGTGACCAAAATTTGGAAACATTTTCTTCCAATATTTCTCGCTCTGCAAAAGCTAGTGTACCTGATAAGTGATAAAAGGTACTGCAGATGCTGGAGAATCCGAGATAACAAGCATGGGGCTGGATGAACACAGCAGGTCAAGCAGCATCATAGGAGCAGGAAAACTTGACGTTTCGGGCCTAAACCCGAA
>JAHRHZ010000040.1:33307050-33323504 GCA_024137785.1 Ginglymostoma cirratum | reverse complement strand
TTGACCTGCTGTGTTCATCCAGCCCCATGCTTGGTACCTGATAAGTATGCAGGTTTCTTAATATCATCAGACCTTGGTTCATGTTACTAATTAATTTTTTGTATCTCACTGCTGATGCATTCTTCATTGTTGGAACATTGTTAGAAAATAGTCGTCATGTCTTACTTAGTAGTAGGATAGTATTGAACAACATGTATACAGAAATGGGGAAAATATGCCAGTATTATTTCTATGCACTGCCATTGAAATCAGCCAAGTTAACAAATAATACTGAGAAATTTCAAGTACCATAGTATTTCAGCCCAAATTGAGTTTTCTATTTTTTTTTGTGTTCATTTAATAAGTGTTGGCAAGAAGCCAGCCACATTCCTGTGTTAAATGAATCACCATTGCAAGTTTCCAGTAATTGTGCTCACTTTTGAGCCAATTGAGGAGACTTTTTTTTTGAATGTTCTTTTCGGCACAAAGGTTCTACTAGATACCTTTTGAACAACTTTATTTTCAAGGTTATTAAGAAACTGACCGGTAAATAATTCAACTGTGTTTTCACTGATTTAGTAGCTAGCTGCTCAATAGCTGGACTAGAGGCTGGGTAGAATTTTTTTGTGATAAATCCATTTCCAGTTGTCTAAATAAAACAGCACATTACGACTTAAACACTTTTTTTTAGAAAAAGAGCTTATATTCTAAAGTAAATCCTGATTGTGTTGGTTCACAAAGATTTTCAGCAAAAGGACTAACACAATCATAGACTCATGATTACTAGTTGCATCTAAAGCATCTAAAGATGTTTCCAAACTATTTTCCTACATGTAAGAGCGTAGATTTACTCCCAGTGAAAAGATTTCTTTTTGTTTTCTCCCATGTTAATCAGCAAGCTTTGGCTGCCAGAATTTCAATGATATTTTTAAAATTTTCTGTTTCTATTTATTTTGAAGATGCTGGCACATAAATGAAGGACAGTATTCATCTCGGACTGTTTAATCACAGTGAGGCGTCTGGTTGGGGTACATGCCTTTGCAGTCTGGGGATTGGGTCATAGTCAGTCCTGTGACTCAGTAGTGGCCAGTCCAGGAGGTAGGGCTAATGCAAGTGGGGAGATGTACAGCTGTCAGATAAGGATCTTGGCACTTCTTGTCTGAAGCTGCTCAGTTAGGTTGCTCGAGGGTGAACCAAGATCATTCCATTGAGTCCACCCACAAAAACTAAGAAAGGGTGGGTGGAGAGGGGGTAGAAATCGAGGGTGCTGTTGCCATGGAAGAAAACTTGGTAAGTTATTCTTGGCAGTTGGGGATTGGATGGAAGGATATATGGCAGTTGTGAAGGGGGAGGGTGGGCAACATTAGCTGAGAGAGGTAAAACATGGTTGGGAATGGTATCATCCAGGAGTGAGCTTTGTCCATGGTCAGGAGAACTTTGACTTTGAGGGTAGGGAGGGGACGATGTATGAGCACACCTAGAGCCGACACCTTGTATGTCAGAGGCTGAGGGAGAAAGGTGGGCAGGTGAAGGCTCGCAAAAAAACTTTGGGTGGGGACCTAGGTAAGGTATGCAGCTGATGAAATTTGCAGGAAGGATTATCAGAAAGGGGATTAAGATGTTTTGGGAGCTTATTTGTGGAGGCTGGAAACTATTAGCTGAAGAGCATTTAGAACAAAGGAAGAACAAAGAACTTTACAGCACAGGAACAGGCCCTTTGGCCCATCAAGACTGCATCAATACACGATGCCTTTTCACAGTCTGTATCCCTCTATACTCTGCCTACTCATATATCTCAAGATGCCTCTTAAATATTACTATTAAATCTGCTTCGACCTCTGGCAGTGCATTCCAGGCACTTGTTACTCCCTGTGTGAGGAATAAAAACTTGCCTCTCGCATCTCCTTTAAATGTACCCCCTTTTACCTTAAACCTATATACCCTAGTAATTGAGATAACAAGCGTGGGGCTGGATGAACACAGCAGGTCAAGCAGCATCATAGGAGCAGGAAATCTTGACATTTCGGGCCTAAACCCTTTTTCTGATGAAGGGTCTAGGCCCGAAATGTCAAGTTTTGCTGCTTGACCTGCTGTGTTCATCCAGCCCCATGCTTGTTATCTCGGATTCTCCAGCATCTGCAGTACCTTTTATCTCTGATACCCTAGTAATTGATATTTCTCTCCTACAGAAAAGACTCCTGACTATCCATTTTATCCATACCTGTCATAATTTCGTAAACTTCCAGCAGGTCACCCCTCATCCTTCGACTTTAAAATGAAAACAAACCAGGTTTGTCCAAATAAAAACTGAAAGAACTGCAGGTGCTGTAACTTGGAAACAAAAACAGACATTGCTGGAAAAGCTCCACAGGTCCTGCAGTATCTGTGGAGAGAAATCAAAGTTAACGTTTCTAGCCGAGTGTCCCTTCTTCAGAGTTAATGGTAACTAGGAAAATGTTGGTTTATATGTAGAAGATACAGTGGGGGAGAGAGTAAGGAGTATATGATAGGTGGAGATAGAGCCCAAAGAGAGAGAAAAATAGGTGGCCAGACAAAGGAGTGGATAATGATTTGGCTCGGAGAGTGAATAGCTATAATGGGGGCTGTTTAGTGGCTAACAATGGCTTCTGTGTAGTAGGGGACTATGTGATAACAAGGCCTGGTGTGTTTGGAGTTGGGGTAAGGTAATGGGAGACTCGAGCCCCAAAGTTGTTGAACTGTTAGTTGAGTCCAGGAGGCTGCAGGATCCCCACGTAGAAACCTGGGAATACCAGGCCTTGTTATCACAGTCTACTATTATACACAACCCATGGTTAGTTACTAACAGACCCCATGAGTAGCTATTAGCCTTCCTAGCCAGATTGTTCTCCACTCTTTCGTCTGTCTAACTGTTCTTCTCTCTCCCTGGGCTCTGTCCCCACCTATCATTTACTCCTTACTCCCTGCCCCCACCCTATCTTCTACATATAAACCAATATTTTCCTAGCTACCATCCGTTCTGAGGAAAGGTCACTCGACCCGAAACATTAACGCTGATTCCTGTCCACAGATGCTGGCAGACCTGCTGAGCTCTTCCAGCAGTTTCTGTTGTCTTTTCAAGTTTGTACAATCTCTCCTCGTAGCTAATACCCTCCAAACCAAGCAACCTTCTATAAAACCTTTTAGATACCCTCTCCAAAGCCTTCACATTCTTCTGGTAATGTGGTGATCAGAACTGTACGTAAGTTTCCAAACGTGGACTTAACTCAAATTCTACACAGCAGCAACATAACTTGCCGATTTTCATACACCATGCCTGACCGATGAAGGCAAGCATACCATATGCCTTTTGACCTCCTTATCCACTTGTGTTGCCTATTTCAGGGAACTATAGATTTGTATGCCTATTTCCCTCTGTATGTTGATGCTGCTAAGGGTTTTGTCATTTACTGTGAACTTGCCTCCTGCAATAAACCTTCCAAAATGCATCACCTTGGACTCGTGCCGATTAATGGGGAGGCAATGGCCTAGTAGTATAATCGCTGGACTGTTAATCCAGAGACCCAGATATTGTTCTGGGAACCTGGGTTCGAATCCCACCACGGCAGATGGTGGAATTTGAAATCAATAAATATCTGGAATTAAGAATCTAATGATGACCATGATGGCCAATTGTCAAGAACACCCATCTGGTTCACTAATGTCCTTTAGGGAAGGAAACTGCCATCCTTACCTGGTCTGGCCTACATGTGACTCCAGACCTACAGCAATGTGGTTGACTCTGAACACTGGGCAATAAATGCCACTTAGCCAGCGATGCCCTCATCCTGTTAATGAATAAATTTTTAAAAAAACTGCATCTGCCATTTCTCTGTCCAAGTCTCCAGCCCATCTATATCCTGCTATGTTTTCTAGCAGTCCTTCTCACTATTTGCAGCTCCCCTAAACTTTGTCGTCTGTAAACTTACTAATCAGGCCACCTACATTGTCCTCCAAATCATATGTATGTATTTATATGTATGTGTGTGTGTGTGTGTGTGTGTGTGTAAATAGGAACCCACTGGTCGCAGGTCTCCAGTCAATAAAACACTCTTTCACTGCTACTCTGCCTTCTACGACTAAGTGTCCACTTACTGTTGCTTTCCATCATGCTAGAAATTGAAAGTGTGCAATGAGGAACAAAATTATCTGCAGACCCATTACATTGTACCTGACGCAGATCAGTGGGGTCCCTAAACCCTGACTATCCTCCTGCATTAGGCCCCTGTTTGCTGTGCACCTCCCTGCTCTGGACATCACTGACCAACTCATTCACAACAATTTTGAACACAGAGGGCAGACAAAGAATAGGGGTTTTGTGGCATGATGGAGCAATGATGCAAGCAAGACACACGCTGCCCTGTGTATAGTTTATTCCTCTTATTTTCACGTGCTGCAGCAGGCTGACAACACAGACCTCAGTTGGAGTGCATCCTGTGTGGCCTTGAAGTTATGCATCACGCTGACGTAGTTACATTTGGGACTACACAGAGAAACAAACAACCAGATTTAAGGTCAGAACAATGCAATTTATTGAAATGTATCGAATAATCTACAGTACATTGTCACCTATGCCACCAAATGCCTTCAGTGAGCTTTCTTCTTCTTCCTCCCATCATGCCTTTGTGTAGTCTGGATTCCACAGCAGTTGTGGAGGAGCCGGCTCAGCATTGGAGCCTATTGGCCCTGGAGAATGGTTGGCCAACCCTGGACATTTTTGTTTGGCGAACTTGGGACAGACACAGCAAGGGACGTCTTGCCAGATGTGTTGGACTCTTCTTGGCATATAATTCCAAGGATCAGAGGGGGGTTAGCTTAGTCACTTCTGGAGGGTTCTGAGTAAGGATTTCTGGGGATCTGCGTGTAGTTCCTACTGTAGTTGGATGCCTCCTTGAGCCACCCTACCTCTTTGGAAGGAAAAGGAATCTTTCACCCCAACACTGCACTCCTGACCTCTGAGCCAAATATTGTAACCTGGATTTATAGATTTGGATGATCAAACCAAAGGAAAGTACCTGATGTGAAGCAATGAGCATTGATGTTGAGGCTTACAACCTTGATATTACTGAATTTGTTGTAATTCTGCGTATGCTTCGGTTTCATATATTTTGAACAGGAAAATAGCATAGAAGAACCAAAGTTTTAACTGTGCCAGGAATAATGGATTAACTGAATAGTGAGCATTGTAAAATTTTGCATAATACTCATAGATTCATAAAGGATAGCAGTTCATATGACTGCTAATTTCAGCCTTCATTACAACCAATGAATAAAAGAAATCCAATTTGTTTTGCACAACAATCATTTTGTAACAGAAATGTTGGAAATCATTGTAACAAAATACAACTGATTGTGGTAAGGAATGGCTAAAAGGGTTCAACTGATTCTGTCCAATATTGACCGTTGTGGCAGACATTATGCTGAATCAGACAGAATGCAATATGGGCTGATCATGGAAAAACATTAAACATGCTCCTATTTATAGTCAGTTGTAGAAAATAGAATTTTCCAAGCTTTGTTTATGAATTTTGCTCTGAAATAGTGCTTGTAGTGATTCAGGGTTCCTGTTGTGGTTTATATTTTAATGATTTCTGCAACAGCATGTTATGGACTAGAACTGTCTGACTAGCATGGTTGTGAGGAATCCTGCCAGACTGCTATGTGTTTTTCTTTAAGTTACATGTTTCTGAATATTTCATTGAAAAATTCAGCATAAACTGGCAATGCCTGTGAAGAATAGTTTTGCCCAGACATGGTTTGCTTTTGGGCTTGTTGTCATAGACCTTAAGTGCACAGACATTATTAGTATCCTTGTCTAGACATGAGATCAGTTACCTCTGTGGTCGTGACCTCACTCATTCTTCAAAAAACACACTGTTTTCAAAGGTGCATATGATTAAAGAACGCAATATCCAAAATGTTGGGAGAGTGCAACAAATGTAGAAGGTAATACACAGATTGAAGTGTGTCTGAGACAGTGTTGATTTCAAAATTAAGATGCATTTTACGATTGTTAATACAAATTAGCAATTTGGTTCAGTTATCGCTTGGGATCAACTCTCAGATTTGCATTTGTACTACTGCTGGACCTGTGGCGCAGAAGGACATGTGAATTTTACCATGTACATAAATGAATGTGGAAAACTTGGAGTAAGAAAAAGATCAATTGGACTGTTGAGTCAAGGTCATTTGAATTAAGTTGTAACTAACTGCCTAACGTGATCTTTAATGTTCCCTACCCACACTAGCCATGTAATGTCCAGAGGAATGCAAAAAAAAACTACGTCAAATTAGTTAATAAAAGTTATTTTCTTAACCCTAAAGATGACTGATTTAGAATTGTGTAACATCATTGATCACACAGTATGGTGCTAAACCTTCGACCTCTTTTGTATACAGGATTGTGGGTCTTCAGTGTTTGGAATGAATTCAACTTGTAGTGAATCCAAGTTCACTGTATGAGCTAGCAACTTCTTCTAAAGGCCTATGACTATTTGCAAAATAAAACTTTCTGACACCGAAACTAGTTCTACTTAGAACAAATGTAACTTTAGGTAGCATGGACATTATCTGCCAGACTCGAGCCCTTTTCCTACCTCATTTAATTTTCTTTTTCTCCTTGAGTACAAGTGCAGTGTCATTCCTAGACTTGTGGAGTGTACACTCCCCACTGCCATCATCTAGGTTATTGATTGTGACAGTTAGTGGTCCCAGCAATGATTCTTATATGAACAAAAACAAAGTTGCTGGAAAAGCTTAGCAGGCCTGGCAGCATCTTTGAAGGTAAAAACAGAGTTAATGTTTTGGGTCCAGTGACACTTCCTCAGAGGAAAGGTCTGAGGAAGGGTCACCGGACCCAAAATGTTAACTCTGTTTTTTCCTTCACGGAGGCTGCCAGATCTGCTGAGCTTTTCCAGCAACTTTGTTTTTGTTCCTGATTTACAACATCCGCAGTTCTATCGGTTAATGATTCTTGTATGATTTGACTAATAGATGGTGATCAAGCAGAGCCATTAACAAGACCCATCCACTGACCAAATGCAGCCAGTCTCTTTCCTCTAATCTTATAAAACTGTCGAATAGGAGTAAGACGTTGTCATGCGTACTCTTTGACATTTTCTGGGAAGTTACTTTTTCATTCTCACTGATTCATTTATTAAGCATTGCAGAATATAGTAACATTACCTTCTGAGATAGCAAGAACTGCAGTTGCTGGAGTCAAGAGACAGCACAGTGTGAAGCTGGAGGAGCACATCAGGCCAGGCAGCATAGGAAGGGCAGGAAAGTTGACGTTACGGGTCGGGACCCTTCTTCAGAAAATTCTCTCAAGAAGGGTCCTGACTCAAAACAACAACATTACCTTCTGTATGTTTCGGATATTTCAGTTCTCATTGAAGTAAAATTAGAAGAATTTGTCAACATACCCAGTAATTATTACCAGTCCATGAATGTGATCAGCCCAAGCAATGACTGACTGGCCAAGTCCTTGGACTGTGTACAGACTATGCCAGCAACTGACAGCATCGCCACTCCTGCATGCACCCCCCCCCACGCCCACCTCCCATTGCCTCTTGACTGGACTGAGAATTAGTCCCCATCCACTTTGTAAGCCGAGTGTTTGCTGCAGCAGCTGGCATTGCAGAAAGTGTTACATTGTCACTTCGTTTTTGTACCTCAAGATATCCCCTTTAAGGTATGGTATGGTATGGCGTGGCGAGGCATGCATGCTACAAGGATGGAGGTAGATGTTAAGTGAGCAAGCTAGGAGAGCAAGCATGCGACCCTGAGATGCAGCCTGATCCAAACTATGAGCTAGGTAACTATCCTAGCATTAGCCTTTCAATGCATGTTGCTGGTGTGCCCTCAAATACAGGTCTGTATTCCTAAATAGTCTTGCTTTTTTTTTATACGGGAGGTGCAATGAGGATCCTGAGTAATCGGCAAATATTGGATGTCAATGTCTATGAACGAGGGTCTAAGCAGCTGGCACCTTGAGATGCTTTTATATGCTGAGCAGCGTGGAAGCTCTTCACAGATAGAAGCAAGCTGGAGTTGTCAGTTATTCACTTTGAGTCAATGGACAACTCGCCACTCCCTAGATTGACTCTCACATGACAAGCCAGAATGTGCTTAAAAGAAGCAATGAGTTATTCCTGATCTCTCAATAGGCTTTGCTGGATTAATCATGTGAATCCACCTCCTTTCACATAGCCCTCATCATTAAGACCCCTTTAGGATTCTGCCAAATGTGTCTTTTATTTTCTCTCAACGAGAGCAATTTTTGCTTGCTGAAATTATGAAATGAAAACAGAAAGTACTGGAAGTAATCTGATCATCCTGCTATGGAGAGACTGAGTTAAGGTTTCAGGTTGATGACCTTTCATCAGAACAGTATGCAGCCTTGTAAAACTGAATTTCTGTTTTAAATAGTGCAATTGATTAATGATGAACAGCAACTGAATTCAAACTTAAAGTAAGGGGAGTACAATGCTTGATGGACATTTTCTGTACATTGAAACAAATAGAGATTCCCAATTAACATTTGTAACCTGCAGAATTGTGAGCTGTCTTACTAACCAGACCCCTGTTTTCAAAAGCTATGAACTAACAAAGTGCACCTCCCTTTACATTAGTCTGGACTTAAATTCTCTTAAGTACCATAGGGTTATAAAATTGACTTGAGAATCTTTTAAATGCAGGGTTTTGTTTTGACTGTATAATTTACTGGTCTGAGAATAGTTACAGGTTACTGTTTTTTTACTTACTTTGGGACTTCTGGTGCAAACTGCTATACCAATTAACAATTTATTACAATATATTTGATATTAATATGTAATCTGTATAAGAAGGGTCAGTGTATAAACACATTGTATTGCGTGACTTATTTTGTTGCATAGCTGGTTGCTTCAATTAGTGGGAGTGAGATTGCACTGCTGTAAACATTGAGTAAGAGCATTGGAATGTCAGTGCTATATAATAATTGCAGGTTATTGCATCATGATGAATGTTTTTCAGACTCTAGTTTTGCCTGGTTCTGCAAAACAAGTATTGCATCTGGACCTTGAAACTCTTCTGTTGCTATCCCACTTTTCCTGTAAATATTTTGATCTATACAAACACATTTAAAATGAATAGTAAGCAGAGCAAATTCAGTGGTTCATACATAAATTCTGTCTACTCTTTTTCCCTTGTATTTGTTAAAATAAACAAATTGAATGTATATTTTAAAATATTATATTGCTATTTGGGGGCAGCATGGTGGCTTAGTAGTTAGCGCCACTGCCTCTCAGCACCAGGGACCTGGGTTCAATAACAGCCTCTGGTGACTGTGGAGTTTGCACATTCTCCTATGTCTGCATGGGTTTCTTCTGGGTGCTCCAGTTTCCTCCCACCGTCCAAAGATGTGCAGGTTAGGTGGATTGGCCGTGCTAAGTTGCTCATTGGTCCATGAATGCAAGCTAGGTGAATTAGCCATGGGAAATGCTGGGTTAAAGGGATAGGGTAAGGGATTGGCTCATTGGAGGGTTTCTGTGAACTCAATGGGCCAAATGGCCTGCTTCCACACTGTAGGGATTCTATGATTCAAACAAAGTTCCTCATCCTCAAGTGAATTTTTTTAGATTAATTATCATTAGCCTCAGCACCACAAAGAAAATAGTAGTAAAAGCATATCAAAGAGCTTGCTGGGCCCATATATGTGTGAGATTAACAAAGGGGTATACAGAAACATACACTAATCAGAAGTAGAATGAGCTTTACAAAGCTTGCTTGAAGTTGTGTCGAGAAGAAATTAAGTAGATGTTACAAGGGTAATTAGATGTGAAAGAGTAGCTATAAGTGCTAGAATGTCTTCTGTTGCTGTAACTGCAAGATGGTAGACAGGATTTGCTACTTCTCTTCAATCCTTGCTATATCTTTTCTGTCAACTTGACTAGGTGGGCACCATCATGTTGTACAATTCCAACAGTATAACGTTGAACTGTTGTCAGCCTTTCATTATTTGCTTAAATTCTAACTCAAGACAACTTCTGATTCAGAGAGTGCTGCCAACTGAGTCAGGCTGACACTTGAGAATCCTGCAGGTCAAGTCTGCTTCCTGGTAGGGATGTTGTGAAGAATGGCAATCTGTTTAAAACTTTTTTCATCACGAGCAGTATGGTTTACTCCTGCAAATATCAACTGAAAATGCTGTGAATGCTCAGGTTTGTTAGAGTCTGTGGAGAAAGAAACAGAGTCAATATTTCAAGTTGTGACCTTTCATCAAACTTGGTCTACTGCTGCTAGCAAGAAACCATCTTCATTTTTGTTTTGGAGGGGGGTGAGACTGGTCTTCTGATTTTGAATATCGATGCCACAACAAAAGTAAATGTGTGTTAGAGACTGCACCATCATCTCCATTTGGCCGACACAACTTAACGCATTGTGGGAAATGTACAGTTAACTCAGTAATTTTTCAGTGTTTGCTTTGTTTCAAATTTTTTTTAAATCTGCAGCAAAATCAGGAAAGTATTTCTGTCAGAGATAGTAGGAACTGCAGATGCTGGAGAATCTGAGACGACCAGGTGTAGAGCCGGATGAACACAGCAGGCCAAGCAGCATCAGAGGAGCAGGAAGGCTGATGGTTCGGGCTAGACCCTTCTTCAGCATTCTGTTAGCAATGCCAGGGAATCTTGAAGGTATAGCACTAAGACCTAAGAAATTGACTGAAGTACAAGAGAATTAAAATTTTAGTATGGGCAGTTCCTTGAGTTCCAAAATAAAGTCCTGAATGGCTGAAGTTTATGAGTTGGCCGAAAAGCAGCCATGATGATATGATGTGACTGGTGGTTTGTCATTGCTGACTTGCTTGGATGGAGCCTGAAAGAGGAAGTTGTCCATGGCGCATGTAGAGACTTTGCAACAAAGACAGAGTTGGATTAGGTCCAAAGAAGCAAGTGGCAAATTGCTGATATAATAAGGTGTAGAGCTGAATGAACACAGCAGGCAAAGCAGCATCAGAGGAGCAGGAAAGCTGACGTTTCGGGTCGAGACCCATCTTAGTGGCAAATTGCTGCTGCCTTGTTACTGTTCTTAGGAATTGGTGCTGTCCAGTCTTTCTATATCATATAACTGTTGAGAAACGAGTCAAGTTTAGCTAATAACAAGATGTAAATGCATGGAAATAAACTGATCGTCACTCTTCAGTGAGATTCTGATCTCTTGTTAAAAAGCAGGAAGAAAATTGGATCAGAGATAATAGGAACTGCAGATGCTGGAGAATCCGCGGTAACAAGGTGTGGAGCTGGATGAAAACAACAGGCCGAGCAGGAAAGCTTGATGTTTCGGGCCTAGACCCTTCATCAGAAATGGGGGAGGGGAAGAGGGTTCTGAAATAAATAGGGAGAGAGGGGGAGGCGGATAGAAGATGGATAGAAGAGAGGATAGGTGGAGAGGAGACAGACCGGTCAAAGAGGCGGGGATGGAACCAGTAAAAGTGAGTGTAGGTGGGGGGGGTAGGGAGGAGATAGGTCAGTCCAGGGAGGACGGACAGTCAAGAGGGCGGGATGAGGTTAGTAGGTAGGAGATGGGGGTGTGGCTTGAGGTGGGAGGAGGGAATAGGTGAGAGGAAGAACAGGTTAGGGAGGCAGGCACGAGCTGGGATGCGGTTGGGGGAGGGGAGATTTTGAAGCTTGTGAAATCCACATTGATACCATTGGGCTGCAGGGTTCCCAAGCAGAATGAGTTGCTGTTCCTGCAACCTTCGGGTAGCATCGTTCTGGCACTGTAGGAGGCCCAGGATGGACATGTCGACTGAGGAATGGGAGGGGGAGTTGAAATGGTTCGCGACTGGGAGGTGCAATTGTTTGTTGCGAACCGAGCGTAGGTGTTCTGCAAAGCGGTCCCCAAGCCTTTGCTTGGTTTCCCTGATGTAGAGGAGGCCACAACGAGTACAGCGGATGCAGTACACCACATTGGCAGATGTGCAGGTGAACATCTGCTTGATGTGGAAAGTCTTCTTGGGGCCTGGAATAGGGGTGAAGGAGGAGGTGTGGGGGCAGGTGTAGAGGCAGGAGGGTACTTCTTCAACAGTGAACCTAACCGTCCTTCGACTGACCCCTTCTCCCACCTCCAACATAAGCCCTCCTCCTGGACACCACCCCAAGGCCTCCTACCCTCCCTCGACCTCTTCATTTCCAACTGCCGTCAAGACATCAATCGCCTCAACCTCTCCACCCCTCTCACCCACTCCAACCTCTCCCCCGCAGAACGTGCAGTTCTCTGCTCCAATTCCAACCTCACCATAAAACCCGCGAACAAGGGAGGCGCAGTTGTCATATGGTGCACTGACCTCTACATCACTGAGGCCAGGCGCCAACTCTCCAACACCACCTCCGACCACCCCCTGGATCATGACCCCACCCGCGAGCACCAAACCATCATCTCCCAAACCATCCACAACCTCATTACTTCAGGTGACCTCCCACCCACCGCCTCCAACCTCATCATTCCCCAACCCTGCACCACCTGCTTCTGTCTCCTTCCCAAAATCCACTAACCTGACTGCCCTGGTCGACCCATTGTCTCCACCTGCTCCTGCCCCACCGAACGTATCTCCACCTGTCTCGACTCCATTTTCTCCCCCTTGGTCCAGGAACTCCCTACCTACATCCATGACACCACCCATGCCCTCCACCTCCTCCAGAGCTTCCAATTCCCCGGTCCCCAACACCTCATTTTTACTATGGACGTCCAGCCCCTATATACCTGTATTCCCCATGCAGATGGCCTAAAAGCCCTCCACTTCTTCCTGTCCCGCAGACCTAACCAATCCCCCTCCACTGACACCCTCATCCGCTTTGCTGAACTCGTCCTCACCCTCAACAACTTCTCTTTCAATTCCTCCCACTTCCTACAGACAAAGGGGGTGGCCACGGGTACCCGCATGGGCCCAAGCTATGCCTGTCTCTTTGTAGGTTACGTGGAACAATCCCTCTTCCGTACCTACACTGGCTCTAAACCCCACCTCTTCCTCCATTAAATTGATGACTGTATCGGTGCTGCCTCGTGCTCCCACGGGGAGCTCGAACAGTTCATCCACTTCACCAACTCCTTCCACCCCAACTTTTAAGTTCACCTGGACCATCTCTAACACCTCTCTGTCCTTCCTGGACCTCTGTCTCCATCTCGGGTAACCACCTAGAAACCGACATCCATTTCAAGCTCACCGACTCCCACAGCTAGAATACACCTCCTACCACCCACCTTCCTGCAAAAATGCTAACCCCTATTCCCAATTCCTTCGCCTCCGCCACATCTGCTCCCAGGATGAGGCATTCCACTCCCGTACATCTCGGATGTCCTCATTCTTCAAAGACAGCAACACCCCCCACCCCCCACCCCCCAGTGGTCGAGAACGCCCTCGACCGTGTCTCCCGCATTTCCTGCAACTCATCCCTCACACCCCAGCCCCACAATAACAACCAAAAAAAATCCCCCTCGTCCTCACGTACCACCCCACCAACCTCCGAATCAAACACGTCATCCTCCGACACTTCTGCCATCTGCAATCCAACCCCACCACCAAAGACATTTTTCCCTCCCAACCTTTATCTGCTTTCTGGAGGGACCACTCTCTCCGTGACTCCCTTGTCCACTCCACACTCCCCTCCAGCCCCACCACACCCGGCACTTTTCCCTGCAACCGCAGGAAGTGCTACACCTGCCCCCACACCACCTCCCTCACCCCATCCCAGGCCCCAAGAAGACTTTCCACATCAGGCAGATGTTCACCTGCATTTCTTCCAATGTGGTATACTGCATCCGCTGTACCCGTTTTGGCCCCCTCTACATCGGGGAAACCAAGCAGAGGCTTGGGGACTGCTTTGCAGAACACCTGTGCTCGGTTCACAACAAACAACTGCACCTCCCAGTCGCGAACCATTTCAACTCCCCGTCCCGTTCCTCAGACGACATGTTCATCCTGGGCCTCCTGCAGTGCCACAACGATGCCACCCGAAGGCTGCAGGAACAGCAACTCATATTCCGCTTGGGAACCCTGCAGCCCAATGGTATCAATGTGGATTTCACAAGCTACAAAATCTCCCCTTTCCCCCAACCACATCCCAAAACCAGCCCAGCTCGTCCCTGCCCCCCTAACCTGTTCTCCCTCTCACCTGTCCCCTCCTCCCACTTCAAGCCGCACCCCCATCTCCTATCTACTAACCTCACCCCGCCCCCTTGACTGTCCGTCCTCCCTGGACTGACCTATCTCCTCCCTACCTTCCCACCTACACTCACCTTTACTGGCTCCATCCCCGCCTCTTTGACTAGTCTGTATCCTCTCCACCTATCCTCTCCTCTATCCATCTTCTATCCGCCTCCCCCTCTCTCCCTATTTATTTCGGAACCCTCTTCCCCTCCCCCATTTCTGATGAAGGGTCCAGGCCCGAAACGTCAAGCTTTCCTGCTCCTATGATGCTGCTTGGCCTCTGTGTTCATCCAGCTCCACACTTGGTTATCTAGGAAGAAAATTGGACATTCCTTTCCCACAACTTGTATCTTTATAATTTGTCCGTATTACCCACTGTGCTCATGGGAACATAACATTCTACCCAGTGTCCAAAATTAACTTCAGCAAAATCTGGTGCAAAGACTAAAGCAAGAACTGATTCGTTCTTAGCAAAGATGTGGTTACAGATGCCGCAATGATTTGAAGTATGCATTAACTTTGGAAGATGGTGCTTACTGTGTTTTGTTTACAGTGTGTGCATGTTTAGAAATTTTCGCAGCCATCAATTTGTGAGATGAGTTTTCGTACAGGTGGTTGCATGTGGATTGGCCTGAAGCCAACTCATTGAAATGGATGTGCTCAGTGTTGTTAACACAAGTTTTATAACACTGTCTTATTTTGGGACTGCTTCTTTAATTTAAGACAGAATGGTTGAATTAAAGGAATCATGTGACCTATAGATTCTGCCTGCAATTAAATCATTTTTTGTATCCATTTACAAGTTTTAATTCTCTCATGGCATGTGAATGTTACTGGTGAGGCTAGCATTTATTGCCCAACACCTAATTGCTATTGAATTGAATGGTTTGCTTGGTCATTTCTAAGAGCAGCTAAAAGACATCCACATTGCTGTAGGTCAGGAGTCACATATAGGCCAGACCAGGTAATGGCGGATTTTCTTCCCTAAGACCATGAGTGAAACAGGTGGGATGTTATGCCCATCGACAATGATTTCATGGTCATCTTTACTAGTCAGCAGTAAATTGGAGGAAGGTATCATCAACAGTGCTGTCAAGCAACACCTCCTCAGTAATCAGTTGCTCAGCAGTAACCTGCTCAGTGACACTCAGTTCGGCTTCCATCAGGGCCAAGGACCTCGAGCAAAACTGAGGTCACCAAGAATCAGAGAGAAATCTCTCTTTACGCTTGCAGTCATTCTGAGCGCATAAAAGATGGGCGTTGCTGTTAAAGTTCAGTCATCTCAGCTCCAGGATATCTCTATAGGAGTTCCTCAGTGTAGATATTTACCAAACAACCTGTTCAGATATTTTATTACACACCTTTTTGGAGCAGGTAGCATTTGAACTCAGGCCTCCTGGCTCAGGTTTAGGGACGCTGCCACTATCGCACAAGAGCCTGAGTTCCTCAGGGTGGTGTTCTGCGCCCAACCATCTTCAGCTGCTTCATCAATGACTTTCTCTTCATCACAAGGTCAGTTGTCCAGAACCAGGGGTCACAGTATGAGGATTCAGGGTAGACGATTTAGGTCAGAGATGAGACATTTCTTCACCCAAAGAGTGGTGAGCCTATGGAATTCATTACCACAAGAAGCAGTTGATGCCAGAACATTGGGTATATTCAAGAGGTGACTAGATATGGCACATGGAGTGAATGGGATCAAAAGTCATGGGGAGAAAGCAGGATTAGGCTATTGAGTTGGACGATCAGCCGTGATCGTGAAGAATGGCGGAGCAGGCTCGGAGGGTCAAATAGCCTCCTCCTGCTCCTATCTTCTATGTTTCTATGTTAGGATGTTTGTGCGGTCACCAGCAATGTTTAACACCATCCACGACTCCGATACTGAAGCAGTCAGTGTTGACATGCAACAAGACCTGGACAATATCTAGGCTTGGGTTGAAAAGTGGCAAGTAATGTTTACACCTCACAAATGCCAGGCAATGACCATCTCCAATAAGAGACATCCAACCGCTGCCCCTTGACATTCAATGGCATTACCATCACTGAATCCACCACTATCAACATCCTGGGAGTTTGCCCAGAAATTGAAGTGGACTCTCTATATAAATAAAGTGGGTACAAGAGCTGGTCAGAGGTTAGGAATCCTGCAGCAGGTAGCTCTGCACCTGACTCCCCAGAGCCTATCAACCATCTGAGATAAAAGGTACTGCAGATGCTGGAGAATCCGAGATAACAAGGCATGGGGCTGGATGAACACAGCAGGCCAAGC